>VDFB02026320.1:25097685-25156319 GCA_007258455.2 Sequoia sempervirens | reverse complement strand
GTCAATTACCCATTTTTTCTTCCCCCCCACCTACAAAACCCATATGCCACATTTTTAACTATCTTATCAAATACATTTAATTTTTCAACATAAATAACATTGGTTTTTGTACTCACCTTGCGGGGCACCGTGAAGTGGGTCCATCATCTCCGCAGCTCATCTGCTCGGTGTACGATCTCGGTGTCATAGCATGATTTGCTCCATCTCCTCTACCTCTTCTTCCTTCTTTCCTCACTTGCTACAGTGAAAATGACTAAGGTAAATTTTAAAATTACCTTTTTAACCCTTTCTTCCTAAAAGGTATTTTTACCTTTTATTTATCTTTTTATTCCTCCAACTAATCCCTAGCTTCCCGGAGCCGCCATTTGCAAACCGTATGTCCAATCAACTTCATTCAAATGGAAAAGTTGCTTTGTTTTTCACCCTTTATCCAATGGTATCCTCCATTTCTTTCTATCGAGACGTCATCTGGGGCCCCTCCTTTCTTCCCCAACCGCCCTCTCGAGGGGGCATACCCTATCACTTTCTTCCATCCATTTCAAACCAAGCACTAGGGCATCCCTCTCCTTCTCTATCAGGCTGGGGCATCAATCCCTATTCCTTTTTTCATCCCCGACATTTATTTTTCTTCAAAATATTGTTATTTTAACAATATTTCGAAGAGGGGCAAAATGTAGACACCCAAAATTGATCACTCCCATATGGTCAAATTTTCTCCTTTATTCATCAATTCTGTCAAAATTAATTTATTTAATTAATATTGTGCTTCCTACATAAGACTCTTAAAGTGTTTAATTTAATAATTGAATACTTTATTTGGTTCCTTTATCTTCTCTAAATTAAATAAATACACCAATTTATTTAATTTAGTCATCCTAATATATTGAATTAAAATCAATTTAAAATTCCTCTTTTCTCACTCCTTGTCACATCCTCCATAATCCATCTCTAATATGAATTAATTTAATTAATTCATATTTAGGGTGTGCATCCTCTTAATCAAGGATTAATGTCACATCCTCCTACATTGGCCACTTGTCTCTAATCTTCGATTAATTATCATAATCAAGTGTTCGCACAACTTTAGTCAAAGTCATTAGCCATTTTTAACACCACTTTTTGGTCAATTCTTCCATTTTTCCTTTTTGGACATTGATCCTCCTTCCCATGAGAATTTTTAATTCTCATTTATTCATTCCATGTCTCTCTCCTCCCCATGTGAATTTTTAATTCGCATTTTGTCTTTCCAAGGCTTCTAGAATACTTGACATGTCACCTCATGCACATGTGACCAATTCCCACCTTTTTGGAGACCCTCTCTTATCCTTTAGACTCTTCTAAGAATGTGAATTTTTAATTCACATTTATTTCTCCAACCACCTCTCCTTTTCCCATGGATATTTTTGAGGAATTCCAAAATTCCTCAAATGTCCCTTTCCCCCTCACTTGGGGACAACAAATTCCTTTTTAGGGAGATCTTCTCACTCCCCAAGGTATTTGGAAAGTACTTGTCCTTCCTCCACCTCATGTACCTTTTTGACACCTCACCTCCATCTCATATCCCCTTGGCCACTTCACCCTCCACATGTCAAGATGTGAGGGCTTGTGGGTTCTCAACCCACCATAGCCCTTCATCTTGACCTTGTTGGATGAATCTTGACCGTTGAATTCTCTAGAGAATTCAAATTCTCCTATAAATACCCCCTCCTCAAGGGCATTTACAACACTTTTGATTTTCATAACTACATGATGCCAATTTTCATTCTCAATCCTCTACCATCATCTAGCCATCCCTTTTAATCATTTTGCATAAGTTGATCTTGTATTTAGTCACTCAAGAAATCATCTAAGGAGCACACAAAATCACCTTAAGCAAGGGCCAACCAAGGAGTCATCAACAACAAGGAAGGTGAAATCATTTGCATCTTGTTTTATCCATTTTCCTTCTTGCTTTATCACTCTTTAGGCTAATCTTGAAGTGTCCTTAGTCTTTTATCACTTGCATTTTTAAGTTATTTTGCACATTAGAGTAGGATAAAATTCTAAGGTACACACTTATTATTCTTAGTCAAAATCATATCTTAATTTTATGATTCTGAGCTCGTAACTTTTTGTCTCTATCACCAATTTTCATAATTCAAACAACTTTGGAACATTTGTATTTTAGAGCTATTTAGATCTATTCATGCACTTTTTCTAGAATCTGACCTAGGTACATTTTATTGAGTATTTTTGTTTTCACATTCTACTTAAATACTTGGACATCTTGGCACTTGGAAAGGGTCTTTTTGCATAGGATGACATCATTTGATCCGTTTTATCGGTATTTAGGTTTTTAGTCTCTAAGTTTATTATTTGAGTGAGTATCATGGGTTCTACTCTTCATCCTTTTGTGGTCATCCTAGAAAAGGATCACTATGAGTCTTGTTGAAATGGAATCCTAACATATCTCATGTGGCTTGATATTTTTCCTTATTGACATGGAATCATACCTACACTAGACACACCAAGGAGTTTATCAACATGAAATATCATTAGAGATAACATTGTAGGGATATGTTCTATTGTTGACACTATGTGTGTTGTATCAGAAATTGAGTGTCCCCACACACTTTGTACATGACAAATTGGGAGATCCATGTAAACCCTCATATCTCTCCACACCAAGAGGATCTTATTGTAGATTGTCTCATCCCTCTGGTAAATGCAGATTCCATACCCTTTGATGACAATACTTTAGAGGAGCTTGAGTAATATCACAGGTCTTGCATGTTCTGATGGTTCAAAGACTTGTCTTCATGTTCCCACTCTATATATTAACACTACATCATCATCATTTTTTGTTCTTGATTAGTTTGACATAACCAAATCTTTGGCCCCTATTGGTTCAATGTAGCAAGACATGTATATCTTCCAGTCACAACTACATGGGATTCATATCTAGCAAAAATATCATTTTTGTTTGTAGAGTCCTATGTTGCTTATTTTGAGTATTACTTTGAGGAAATTCATCTCCTCTTTGTTGATAGCCACATAATTGTTGTTGGCCCATCATCTTTATGACCTTTGCAAATTTTTCTATATCATTCTTCACAAGATCTTGGATCGACATCATTTCTTTCCAACATGTGGAAATGTGAACACTTTTTAGAGGAACACATCATTTGGATTTGGATTCCTGATTCACCCATCCTTTTGAATTGGTTTCTCCAATCACCAATGGATCTATTTCTTCCTAAAGGTAGAAATGTTGATTGTAGGCAATGAATCATATTTTGACTTTAGGCATTCATAATTGGCACAAGATCTCTTTCTTAATTGGAGTGATTCATATCCTCTTTTTCTCTCTCCTATCAAGGGATATCTATTGTACTTGTATGACAGTCTAAGTAGTCTGTGGGGGTTGTTATCACCTAGAAATGCACCCTATGTAACAAATTTGCAATTATGAGCTTTCTAGAGAAACATGGGATCATTTCAAGGTTGTGGGTCACCTGAAGTTGAAATGAACCTCCGGAGAAGGCCGGCTTCCTTTGTGTTATCACCTAAACTATTAATCTTTATGAGGTAAATGGAGAAGGAATACATGAAAATTGAAACTTAAACCTATGGTGATACACCAAATTGACAAAAATCATGGAATGAGAACAAGATGAACATACATTGAAAAACTAACGAGAGATCTTTCATTTATTCAACATAACTTTATGAACTTATGTATCATTTTTGAAAAGTTTTAATTTGCACATATATTTTAAGAAGGAAAGATGGATCTCATGACTTCAAAGTTCAAATGCAGACTTAGAAAATATAGCTCAAAACTTACATAACCTGAAAAGAAATGAAAATAATATGAAACAACACTGGTTTCCAAGGTAATCTCTATACATGCGATATTCTAGATTCCAGTTGAGTTACAAAAAATACATCAGCTGACACAAGATTTTAGAAAAATCACTAACTCTCTAGAATGCATAATCCAAACTCCTTTACAAAGAGGCAAAAATGCCATATATACAAAATATATTGGCCCCTAGGGCTTAAAAAAATATCTGACTTCACGAAAAATCTCCCCTTAAATCTTTTGAAGGATGTTAATGTTGCATACCTGTGGCCATGTCAGTGTGGAGTCGCTCTAGGAATGGCCTCCTTGATCTTTTGCAACTACCGCATTCACTTCTGATCCTCGTGTTCCTCTTCTTCGAATTTCCTTATCGAGCTGCTTTAAATGCTTCTAAGCTCAGGGAAAATCCACATCGTGTTCCCCCTATTAATCCTCTTGGCACTGGTCAAAATGCCAATGGTCCACCTGTAGCTCCCCCTGATTGGTTGAACAGATGCCACACAAGCTACTTTGGGTAGTCAAATCTCTTCATCAGAATTGCATCTCAGTGAGACACTGGCAAGTGTCTCGCCGATGCAATTACGCCCCTTTGCAACTATCATCATAACTCATGACAATCAGAAAGGCCATATAGCGAGTTCAAAAGTCATATCGACATCCATGAAACCATTGGCAAGACTCTTCACTTTCGGGAAGACCCTATGGAAAGCCTTCAGGAGTCATACCGATATCCATATTCATGAGCAAGTTGATCATTATCAGCAGGACCCCATGCTTTCACCGAGACATCATGGAAAATCAACTTTCTTTTGTGCTAAGCTCACTTTCATTTGGAAAGACCCCATTGGGTCCGTTAGACATCCTAGTGGATTCATCTTGTTTTGGCGAGAGCTCATGAGTCGGCAAGACACCATACTCTATTCAGGACATCTCCCCAAGCGTAAAACTTCCTCTCGAAGTCTCCTCGATCTCAACCTCGTGAACCAAATCGACAAGAGTTTATTGATGTCACACCAAAGGAATAAGCCTTTGGCGAGACCATGATCAATTGATAGGAGGTCAAACCGAGTTTCTTTCCTCCTCCCTAGCTCACTTTCATTTTGGGGGAACCCTTTTGTATCAGCTAGACCTCGCAGCGAACACAGACCACTTTCCCTGAGTGCAACATTTCTTTCGATGAGACACCCATGTGTCGGTGAGACCTCTTACCAGAGTCAACACTATGGCTAGGAGTCTTACTAATTCCAAATGTTCATTTGGCAAGACCATCAGTGGTCGGGAAGACCCTACACCAAGTGCCAAATATTACATCGAGCCCATTTTGTTTCGGCGAGACCTCACTCCGTTGCCAAGACATCTCCCCAACCTCAAAATTTATACTGAAGGCACCCTCTTGTTAACAAGACTTCACCCATTTGGCCATATGTTACACCAATGTTATCCATGTTGGCAAGACCCTTCATTATCGGTGGAACCTCTTACCGAGCTCAAAACCTATCATTGAGAGCTCCATTTGCTTCGGTGAGACTCTCCCTCATCGACGAGATGTCACCCCGAAGCCACCTAGATTTAGTGAAACCTCACCCGATGACATCCTTCTTTGGTGTGACTTCTTGGGTCACCAAGACCTCATGCTGAACATAAACTGATCTCCTTGAGCTCATTCATTTTGGCATGACTCCCACCTGGTCGACAGGACATCACAGCAAGGCCCTTCCTTTCTCCGTGATGAGATTTCTTTTCGCTGAGACCTCTCAGTGAATGTGAACCCCTCTCCCCAATGCCAACCTTGTGAGCTACCTTCGGTGTGACTCCTGCCGGTTGGGAAGACTTCACAGCGAGCGGCAAGACCTCATGGCGAAAGCATTCTACTTTGGCGAGACCTTTGGTAGTCGGCCAAACCCTTTGGCGAAGACATAACCTTATGCCGAGAGCTCCCCGATGAACAACTGTCGGCATGACCCTTTTCAAGTGGAGAGATACATGAAGACTCTTGACGACCCAAAAGTCCTGTGACTGATTTATTCAACCACATAGGACGCACTACTAGTCGGAAAGACAATAGGAAGGTCTTGCCAACTTCCTTCTCTGGTGATTTTTGTGCCAAAATAAATGAGGCAGATTATTTGAATGAGCTCCTTGTGAAATGTCATCAGATGCATGACCTAACCCTCAATGCAAATTTTATCAATTGGCCCTTATGAACATCTGAAACACAATTAATCCTGCCCGATTGAGCTCGTAGGTGAAAATTGAGCAACATTTCTAGCGACCTTTGTTGAATGTTTGCCTATTGAACATGGAAACTAGTAGCCAAAACTTGTCCATTGGGCATGGAGTCATTAGGAAGCTCAGAAAAAATTATTAAACATTAGCCTTTGCACATAGCTCAAATGTTTTTGTAACTTATAGATCATAACAAGCTATCTGAAACTCAAGAAACAGGAGAAAGGGTATGTGCAAGATCATGAGGGGCCAAAAAGTGGCAATATTATGGATATTTGTAGGGTATGTGGCTGACAACTTTATTTTTATTCAAAATTGATGAAATGAAAAGGGTTTTTAGAGGAGATTCTCAGCTTTCCACCAATATAAATTATTCTTTAATTTGAATTTAATAAGTAATTATTATTTATTTTCTATTAGAATTACGATTAAAGTCCTAAACAATAGGCGATTGAAATTCATCTATAAATTTCAAACGTATATCCCATTTTTTGAATCCAAAATATGCGTACATTCTATGCTTCACATACTATAGGATTAAAAAAAAAAAATTAAATTTCACAAGTTTTGACCAAGTTAAGGTGGTTAGACATATGAGTTTTATATTTTTAAAAAGTTGCAATAAAAAATCATAATTAATTATTTACTTGGAAAAAAATTACAAAAAAATATGCATCACATCCCGACATGAGTCCTCTACTTACATATAAAATTTTATAAAAAATATTATAATTTTGTTATGTTTAGGGGTAACGCATTAATCTACTTCTATTTTTCCCGAAATTTAAGTACTACTACATTGAAATTTCAAATTTTCACCAAATAGATTTTATTTATTTTTAAATAAACCTAGTAGTTTAGAAACTACATTCAATTTTCTACAGATTCTATTCTTACATATTTTTGAAATAATATAGATAACTTATTCAAATTTTTATGTCAATTTTTCTAACACTGATTTTTCTAATTTTTTTGCCACTTAAGGGCCTATTTTTTCCATGATGATCCTGCACATATCCGAAACTGAAAAGAAAATATTTACTATGCTAAAACAACACCTAGGAAATGGAAAAAACATTTAAAATAAAGTGCAAAAGCACTTATTGAAAGCATAAAACCTAACTAAATATGTACAATAGGGGAACTTGTCAGACTTGAAAACAGGGTTTAAGGTGTATCCCATCGGCTGGGATAGGAAACACTTCACCTTTGGTTGTGGCTAGTTGATAAGCATTGTGTTCTTTGCAGTCTTTGATGATAAATGGACCCATCTGCATGTTGTCAAACTTTGTGTGATGGCCCGGCCTACTTTTTAGAACATCCCATTTGAGAACAATATCACCCTCTTTAAAGATTTTGGTTGTAGCTTTCTTGTCAAATCTTCTCTTTGTTTGCCGCTGATGATACTCCAAAGCTTTCATTGCTTTGTCTCTTGATTCTTCGAGCTCCATGAGCTCTTCATATCTCACGGACATTGGGTCTTGTTCCTCAAACATCTCCAACTAGTGAACAATGTCTAAAGCTGGAAGTTCCACAAAAAAATACAATCTTTCCTCTTTTCCATAAACTAACATGTATGGTGAATTACCAATAGACCTCTTAAGAGTCGCTCTGTCTGCCCAAAGTGCATACTTTAAATTAATGTGCCAGGTCCTTTGATTATCCTCCATTGTTCTTTTGATAATCCTGATAAGATTCTTGTTTGTGCTTTCAGCTAAACCATTACCCTGAGGGTAATAATTTGAGGATGTATTCAAATGAATTCCATGTTTAACAACCCAATCAGCTGCTCTTAGACTTACAAATTCTAGAGCATTATCAAATATGATGGAGTCAGGAACTCCAAATTTGGTGACTATATCCTCATAAAAGCTCAAAACTGAAGACTCCTTTGCTTCTTTCAACGCTATTGCCTCTATCCACTGTGTGAAATAGTCTGTAGCAGTAAGCACCCACCTATGACCAGCACTAGATGGTGGATTAATTGGCCAAATAAAGTCGATTCCCCATCTCATGAAGGGCTGCTTTACTTGAATTGGATGTAGAGGCATAGCAGGAAGCTTTTATTTTCCTGCAAATAAAGCACATTTGATACACTTTCTTGACCATGCATATGTATCTTTAAACAAGTTGGGCCAGTAGTAACCAACTCTCATGATTTTCCAAGTAGTAGTTCTTGGAGCAAAATGACCTCCTGCAACTCCATCATGAAACTCATGAAGTATCTTCTCAACCTGATCACTATGAATACATCTTAATAGAACACCATTTAGATCCTTTTTGAGAAGAACATTATCTACCAGCACATACGGTATAGACTACAGTCTGAAGTATCTTCGTTTAGCTCTATATAAATTTGGTGGACACTCACCAGTTTGTAAAAAATGGGTCATGTCTTGAGCCCAATTTGTTGTTATCAAAAGCACATCATCTCGAACATTTTGGGGTTCATTTCCATTAGAAAAAATAGTATCCTATTCTAAGTCATTTTCATTGCATGACCCTGAAGCAAGTTGTTCACAAAGACCATTACCTCTAACCAACTTGGTGATCTTGATATCCACATCGTATTACATAACCTTAGTGACCCATCCTGCTCTTTTATCATTTAGATCTTTGTTCAACATGACTTCTTTCACACTTGGGTGGGTAATCAGAACATGAATTTTGTTGTTTGAAACCAAAGGTTTAAACTTCTTTAGGAATTTGATCACAACAAGAACATGCTTCTCAACATATGTATATTTTTGTTCATAATCAGCAAGTCCCTGACTAAAGAATGCTATTGGCTGCTCTAAGTTATCACTACTTTTCTGAACCAGCATAGCAAAAAGTGAACTTATGTTGCCAAAAGCATACAAAAAGAAGTCCTTGGAGAAATCAGGATTTACCAGTGTCGGAGCTAATGCTAAAGCTTCCTTGATCTCTTCAAAACTATGTTTTTCTTCTATAGTCCAACTGAAAACTGCATTCTTCTTAAGCATGGCGGTCAAGGGTTGTAGTAAATTTGCAACATCAGGAATGAATCTTCTCAGAAAGTTAATTCTCCCTACAAAGCTCTACAATCCTTTCTTGTGATTGGGTAGTGGTAGTTCAAGTATAGCTTTGACTCTTTCAGGATCAATGGTAATTCCATCTTTTGATACTATATGGACTAACAGTTTACCTTAATGAACTGCAAAAATACTCTTTTTCAGATTGAGAGATATTCCATATTCCCTAGATTTTTCAAAAACTTGCTTGAGATGCGACAAATGTCATCCACATTTTTTGAATAATACAGTTATGTCATCTAAGTAAACCAACAAAAAATTATGAATTAAACTTTGAAACACCATATCCATTCCATGTTGAAAGGTGGCACTGGCATTAGATAAACCAAAAGGAATTATCTTGTAGGCCATAGTGCCCCATTTTGTTGCAAATATTTTTTATACCGATCCTCTTTTTTGACAAGGATTTGGTTATAACCAGAATATCCATCCAGAAGAGAAAACCTTTCTGATCTAGCAACAGCTTGAAGAATTTGTTCCATAGATGGTAATGGGTAATGATCATTCAGGGATGCTCTGTTAAGGTCTCTAAAATCTACACATAATCTTATCTCACCGCTCTTTTTTCTAACTAGAACAAGGTTAGAAACCCAAGATGTGTGTTTAATTGGAAATATGATACCCTCCTCAACTAACTTAGTCAGCTCTTTGATCATTAAAGGTTCGGGCTTGGGGTTCAATGGTCTTTATTTTTGTCTAACAAGCTTAATACCAGGTTCTAACTCAATTGTATGTTGTGCAATATGAGGATCAAACCCTCTTAAATCAAAAATTTTTCAAGCAAAAAAATCATGATACTCTTGGCATAAAACAATGAAAGCTTTCTTATCTTTAGCTAAACAAATTTTTCCCAATTTGAGAAGCTTACCTTTAAAGATTTCAACTTCCTCATAATGATCTTCTTTCACTTGGATGCCAACTTTATTCTTCTTAAGTTGATCATCAGAATTAAATATGGATTCTAAGGTAACTAGCCCTTTGGGAAGTTTATTGGTCTTCAGCTGTATCACTTGATCATCATACTGTTGTTTGATCTTTTCCAGGTGTACTATAGAAAATTGATCCTCTTGGACCAGAAAAGTTAAAATTTGTTCATCACTTTCAAATACCTGTCAGTGAATGTTGTTATTAGGAATTGATGGCCTGATAACCACCTTGACATACTGTTGTATTTTATCCTTTTTAATATCACCTGGGATATCAAATTGTGCTCCAATTGCTGCAAGTCTGTCAGCATGATTATTTTCATTTCGTGGAATAGAAATCAGATTGAAGGAATTAAACTCTTCAACTATGTTCTATATTCTATTTCTGTAAGACTTCAAAGCATCATTCCTGGTGACATTCAACCCCCTGATCTAATTAACTATCGGTTCACTATCTCCATAGACCTTCAAACAGTCAATTCCTCTTTTCCTTGCCTATTCAAGGCCTTGGACAAGTCCTTCATACTCAGCACTATTGTTAGAACATGCAAAACCAAAATGAAAAGCTGAAAAGTACTTATCACCTTGTGGAGAAATCAACATTGCACCTTCACCTGCTCCATTCTTGCTCCTGGAACCATCAAAGAACATCTTCCAAAGTCCACCTTGTTGTTGCAACAAATGATCTAAATCCTTTTTGAGGTTTGGAATCTCTGTGTCAGGCTCAAACATGACATAGTTACCCATACCAACATCTTGAATGAGGTCTTTAGGACTGTCCAACACATTTTTAACTACCCATTGATGCAACAGCACATCAGGAATAGCTTTTGCTTGAAGTTCTTGAGTGGCAACCAACTCATTGTCAGTAAAAGCGACACAATTTGTGTCTGTAGTAGTAGGAACAACATTGATAGGACTTGGGTTATATGGCTCTATGTGTTCTTTAGCCAATTTTTCAGATTTAATAGTGACCTTGGTTCCATATCTGGTTCTAAACAACATATGTGACCAATCAGCTGACACATAACCACCTATCTTGGCTGTAAAGTCTCTTGATAGGCACAAGGAAAAGAAAGGTGGAAGGTCTATGACACATATGTCCTAAGGAACTAAAAATTTAGACAAGCATGAAGAGTAAGACTCAAATCTTTAATGATGCCCAACGTATTGACATAAGTACCATCCAATTGAATCACTCCTTTCTTTAAAGGTTGATACCTTAGTCCAAGCTTGTCATCAATCTGCTTTAGCATCACAGAGCTACTAGCTCCGTTGTCTACCATATAGTTTGAACTAACTTATCACCTATGATTACTAACACATAAAATGGAGGTGGTTTAACTTCTTTTCCTACCTCTTTGTTGGGTTGTTTATCATTTCCCTGAGAATTGTTTGTTAACACAATTCTAGCTTGACCTATTGTAGATTGAGATTCATCAGACATTTTCAAACTTGACAAGGCTGACTATAACATATCCTTTTGACTTGGGATAGCTAATGAGTCTCACATAGACATTGTAACATTCATCTTTTTCATGCTATCAAGAATATTATAGGGTATAGTTTGGTTTACTTTATAATGTACCTTTTATGCCAGTGTGATTAGCTTGCAAGTGTGGCTACTCCTTGACCAGGAGTTGCTGATTTCTCTGCCAAACAGGAGTCACTTGAGATGTAGATGGTTTTGCAGCTGCTACCTTTCCTTTTTCAACTACTTGATTAAGCTCGAAAGCTCTTTTCTTTGCCCTAGTGTTAGCCGCAACCAAAGAATTATCTATGTTCAATCCACATAATTCCTCACCCTGCCAGTTAAGTAGGGTAGCTTCATTGGTAGGATGCTCCTGGTGTTGTGAAGATGCATCATTAAGTACATGCTATTGTGAACTTGAGGAATTTTGTACCATCAGTGCCTGATTGATGAGTCCATTTGAGCAAGTGGCTTGATTATGAGGCTAGCTACAAGGGTAGCACCACTCATAATCTACTGCTAAGTTATTATGAATAGGGACCAGGTCCTTGACTATACTAATAGGTGTTGGAGCATATGCCTAAAAAGGTCTAGTATTTACACCCTATCTTGGACCCTGATAATTATCTTAGTAATTTTTCCTATTACCTTGATATTATTATTGCTGACCTGAATTCTGTTGCTAATAAGGCCTATTATATGATTATTGCTTTTCTAAGCTCACAAGCTTATTACCAAAAGTATGTAATAAACTTTTGATCTCTTGTAGCTCATTTGAAGAACTTGAAACAATTTCTTGTGTTGCAGCAGCTAGAAGAAGTGGCAAAGGTGCAAAAGGTGGTATCTACAAAGGGATATTTGAATGAATATCTGGAAATATAAGCATTGGTGGCCTAGGAGCAAGCTTACTAGCCTGTATTAGGCTATTTTTAGCTCTGATTGCTATTTCAAAAGCATTTGGCAAATACACTCCTCCCATTGACTATATTAAAACTGAAATGTCGCTATTTATAGATCTAAGGTAATACATGAAGGCATACTTAGGTGAAGGTCTCACCATTGCAGGGATTCTATTTGAGGTTCTTTGAAATTTGAAATTGAAATCATTCATCTATTCCTGAGGGGCCCTCTTAATCGTAGTTAATTGTTCCAATAAAGACAAATTATCAAACTTGTCCTGAAATTGTTTATGCAACTTGTCTCCAAATTCATCCCAAGTTGCAATTGAACTGACTGCTAAGCCCCTATACCATTGCATAGCTCTTCCTTTCAGTGAAGTAGCTAATAATCTCACAGCAACATCCTCTTGAGTTATGTGATGGACTCCACATAACGAAGCCACATCTTGCATATGTTCAATCGGGGCAGTTTGATCTTCTCCCATGAAAGCTAGTAGACTCTTCAAGGCTGCCATTGGAATATCATTGTGCTATACCAAATTTAAGGGACTCCCTCCATTGAAAGCAACAGATGGATGATTCCTTGGAGCAGCCATTGGAGGTGGCTGAGATGGATTTACTTGCACTCTAGGTGAAACAAAAGAAGGAACAGTGATATGGAATCTCACAAATGGAGGAGTAGACTTGGCTCTTCCAGCATAAACAAATGTTGTTCTTGGCCTTTATATTGCTCTGCCTTGTCTTCTTGGTGGTGACAACTGCAAATACTCGAAAGGAACTAAGCTGCTAATTTTCTGAACTCTTCTCATAAACTATAGAAGGTGTTGATTATGAAGTTCTTTCTCTCTACAAAGTCGCCAAATATGCACAAATGACTTCTATAAAGTCTATAACTCACTAGTTGCATACTAAACCAATAGCATAATATGAAATTAGTCCCACTGGGCATGCAAGAAACTATTATCACCTAGAAATGCACCCTATGCAACAGATTTGCAATTCTAAGCTTTCTAGAGAAACATGGGATCATTTCAAGGCTATGGGTCACTTGAAGTTGAAATGAACCTCTAGAGAAGGTCGGATTCCTTTGTGTTATCACCTCAACTAGTAATATTTATGAGGTAAATGGAGAAGGAATACATGAAAATTGAAACTTAAACCTACAGTGATACACCAACTTGACATAAATCATGGAATGAGAACAAGATGAGCATACACTAAGAAACTAATGAGAGATATTTCATTTATTCAACATAACTTTATGAACTTATGTATAATTATTGAAAAGGTTTAATCTACACATATATATTTTAAGAAGGAAAGATGGATCTCACGATTTCAAAGTTCAAATGCAGACTTAGAAAACACAGCTCAAAACTTACATAACCTAAAAAGAAATGAAAACAATATGAAACACCAACACTGGTTTCCAAGGTAATCTCTATATGCTATATTCCAAATTCAAGTTGAGTTACAAAACATATATCAGCTGAGAAAGGATTTTAGAAAAATCACTAACTCTCCAGAATGCATAATCCGAACTCCTTTACAAAGAGAAAAAAATGCCATATATACAAAAGATCTCGGCCCCTAGGGCTTACAAAAATATCTGACTTTAGGAAAAATCTCCCCTTAGATATTTTGAAGCAAGTTAATGCTACATCCCCATGGCCATGTCGATGTGAAGTCACTCTAGGAATGGCCTCCTTGATCTTTTGCAACTACCGCATTCACTTCTAATCCTTGTGTCCCTCTTCTTCGAATTTTCTTGCCAAGCTACTTTAAATGCTTCTAAGCTTAGGGCAGATCCACATCGTGTTCCCCCTATTGATCCTCTTGGCACCAGTCAAGCTGCCAATGGTCCACCTGTAGCTCCCCCTAATCGGTCGAACAAATTCCACACAAGCTACTTCGAGTAGTCAAATCTCTTCATCAGAATCACATCTTGGTGAGACACTAGCAAGTGTCTCGCTGATGTGATTACGCCCCTCTGCAACTATCGGCGTAACTCATGATGATTGGCGAGGCCATATAGTGAGTTCAAAAGTCATAATGACATCCATGAAACCATCAACAAGACTCTTCACTTTTGAGAAGATCCTATGGCGAGCCTTCAGGAGTCATACTGATATCCATATTCATGAGCAAGTTGATTATCGGCAAGACCCCATGCTTTCACCAAGACATCATGGTGAATCAACTTTCTTTTGCGCTGAGCTCACTTTCATTCGGAAAGACCCCATTGGGTCGGTGAGACATCTTGGCGGATTCATCTTGTTTTGGCAAGAGCTCATGAGTCGGCAAGACACCATACTCTGTTTAGGACATCTCCCTGAGCATAAAACTTCCTCTCGGAGTCTCCCCAATATCAACCTTGTGAACCAGATCGGCAAGAGTTTATTGATGTCACACCGAAGGCATAAACCTTCAGCAAGACCATGATCAGTCGATAAGAGATCAAAGTGAGTTTCTTTCCTCCCCTCGAGCTCACTTTCATTTCAGGGAAACCCTTCTATATCAACTAGACCTCGTAGTGAACAAAGACCACTTTCCTTGAGCGCAACATTTCTTTCGGTGAGACACCCATGTGTTGGTGAGACCTCTTACTGGAGTCAACACCACGGCTAGGAGTCTTAACAATTCCAAATGTTCATTAGGCAAGACCATTAGTGGTTGGAAAGACCCTACACCAAGCACCAAACATTACATCGAGCTCCTTTTGTTTCGGCGAGACCTCACTCTGTCACCGAGACATCTCCCTAAGCTCAAATTTTATACCGAAGGCACCCTCTTGTCAGCAAGACTTCGCCCATTCTACCAAATGTTACACCGATGTCATCCATTTTAGTGAGAACCTTCATTATTGGTGGGACCTCTTACCGAGCTCAAAACCTATCACCAAGAGCTCCATTCACTTCAGTGAGACTCTCCCTCATCGGCGAGACGTCACCCCAAAGCCAATGAGCTTTAGCGAAACCTCTCCTAATGATGTCCTTCTTCAGTGTGACTTCTTGGATCGTCGGGACCTCATGCCGAACACAAACCAATCTCCTTGAGCTTATTCATTTTCATGTGACTCCCACCTAGTCATTGGGACGTCACAGTGAGGCCCTTCCTTTCTCCGCGATGAGATTTCTTTTCGCTGAGACCTCTCAACAAATGTGAACCCCTCTCCCCAATGCAAACCTTGTGAGCTACCTTTGGCATGATTCCCACTAGTTGGGAAGCCTTCACAATGAGCGGCAAGACCTCATGGCGAAAGCATTCTGCTTCGGTGAGACCTTTGGTACTCGGCCAGACCCTTGGGTGAAGACATAACCTTATGCCAAGAGCTCCCTGATGAATAGCTATCAACATGACCCTTTTCAAGTAGAGAGATACATGAAGAATCTTAGCGACCCGAAATTCCTGGCAACCAGTTTATTCAACCACATAGGATGCACTGCTAGTCAAAAAGACAATAGGAAGGTCTTGCCGACTTCCTTCTCTGGTGATTTTTGTGCCAAAATAAATGAGGCAGATTCTTCGAATGAGCTCCTTGTGAAATGTCATCAAATGCATGACCTAACCCTTGATGCAAATGTTATCAATCAGCCCTTATGAACATCTGAAGCACAATTAATCCTACCCAATTGAGTCCATAGGTGAAAATTGAGCAACAGGGGTCACATTGATTCCTTCTATCCTTCTTTCACTAGTGTAGTCATTTCTTTTTCTCTCTTTTAGAGATGAGTTTTTCCCATGTGGTTTTCTACTTTTCTCTAGTTATGAGAGATTCATTTATTTTGTACATAGGTACCTCATCAAGACTTGTATCTGAGACCCATCATGCCTCCATTATTTCATTCTACATCAAGGTTTTATAGCTTCTCCCTAATTTGATCTTAAGGGTGTGTGTTGGAGAAATCAAGATAATCACTTGATAATTAGTTATTCATTATTGAATTATTAAGTGACCCTTTATTACTTTAGTTCACTAAAGTTAAACTTGGGAGTGCTTTTTTATTATTGGATTGGGCTAATTATAGGTCTAGCCTCATTGCATGAGATTAAGACACCTGTCACAATCTAATGCAATCCTCCTCTAGGGTTTGCTTTTTCATGCTTTATAAGCATGCACATTCATTGTAATCATACAATTTAAAACCATTCTAGTCAATACATTGCACATATAAGCTCTTTTATGGATTCAATCTCTTCTCTCTTTGTTGCATAGAAAATTATTTGCTTTGATTTTTCTTTTGTGATAGGATAATTGCTTTTAGGTGATTTTGGGTGTTGTGGAGTTCAATCATTGACTTCAACAAATATAAGATTTAACAAAACTTGGGAGACGATTCCTATATATGGGTATGTGCAAGATCATCATGGAAAAAACAATCCCTTAAGTGGCAAAAAATTCAGAAAAATCAAAGTTAGGCAACTTGACATAAAAATTTGAATAAGTTATCTATATTATTTCAAAAATGTGTAAGAATAGAATCTGTAGTAAATTGAATGTAGTTTCTAAACTACTAGGTATGTTTAAAACAAAAAAAATCTATTTGGTGAAAATTTGAAATTTCAATGCAATGATACTTAAATTTCAGGGAAAAAATAAGAAGTAGGTGTCTGTCTGACCACCCTAACCACAATAAAATGATAATATTTTTTTATAATATTTTAAATATAAGTAGATGAATCATGCCCAAATGTGATGCATATTTGTTTGTAATGTTTTTCCAAGTGAATAATTAATTATGACTTTTTTATTATAACTTTTTTAAAAATATAAAAACTCGTATGTCTGACCACCTTAGCTTGGTCAAAACTTCATGAAATTCATTTTTTCTTTTTTTAATCCTATAGTATGTGAAGCATAGAATGTGACGCATGTTTTGGATTCAAAAAATGTGACACCGTTTGAAAGCTATAGATGTTTTTCAATCAGCCTATCAATCAGGACTTAAGTAATAATCTGAATAGAAAATGAATAATAATTACTTATTAAATTCAAAGTAAAGCATAATTTATATTGGTGGAAAGCTGAGAATCTCCTTTAAAAACCCTTTTCGTTTCATCAATTTTGGGTAAAAAAATAGTCGTCGGGCACATACCCATCATATTGCCACTTTTTGGCCTATCATGATCCTGCACATACCCATATTTTCAACCTCTAGTAGATATTTTTTAGCTAAATTCCTTTAATACTAATATAACTATAATGATTCATTCCCTTAGAGGTCAATCTTTACCCACAACCTATGAATTATCATTCTAGGTAGAAAATAATTAAATATATTTTAAAAGACTACCCACAAATCCCTAGTAAGATACAAATAAATGCTAATATAAATAATATATTTTAGAAGATGTATCTCACACAACACAAGAGATTTTTTTGACCAATATGCCCTAGTATCCAATATATGTCAAAATAGAGTAAACCCTTGAGGTAGGGTAACACCATACAATACTCCTTATAGAAGAAGCCACTCCATGCTATATCTCCAAGAGATACCAAATACAATATCATACTTCACACATGTCTTATAATGATAATCACCTTCTTTATATCTACCTCCTCATAATAATACAATGGAGGGGAAATCCTAATAAAGGCATACTCAACTCTTGATTTAATTAATTACATAAGTTATTCACATTACTCAATATAACTAACTTAAGGGATGTGTGCCACATGTTGACATATTTCATCAACCTAATTATATTATATATCAAATCCCTAGGTGCATAGCAATACCCATGATAGTGGTGGTGATGCTTTGGTGAAGTGGCAGAGCTTCTTGCCTATAAGGCCAACAACCAAGGTCCAAACCTTGTAGGGTCTTTCCCTACCACATCAACAATTGAGACTATTTGACCTTGGTGTTAAGGGGAGACCCTTTGGTGAAATGGTGGGGCTTCTTTCCTGTAGAGCCAATAACCAAAGGCTCATACCTTTAATATCATACATTTTTAAACCTATAAAAACTTGGTTGTATAGGGTTTAAGGTCCCTTCAAAAACTTTTTTTCTTGCAGATTGAGTTGTCTTGATTATCTTTTGATGGTTATTTCTATTAGGTTGTTGTTGGTATGTAGATTATCTCTCTAGTAGATTTTTTTTCATGATAGGTTTTTGGGTCCCTTCAAAACCTATTTGTAATGGATTTTGGGTCCCATCAAAACCTATTTTTCCCCTAATAAAAAACAATACCCATGATAGTATTCCAAAAAGTTTCACTTTCTATGTAGGTTGATACTCTAATGGTAAACTAAAATATGAGAACTTCAAACCCCCTAGTCTATGTGTATTCACCTAATCATGGATCTACTTTTTAAGTTTCCTTTTAGATGGACAATATTAAGATTATGTTCAAAATATTTTCTAATGAAATTATCAAATTGAAAGGCAACAAATTGCATACCCTCCTAGACCACCTTATCAAAAGAAACCATGCCCTAACCCTTCTTATCATCGGAATAGATGTCATAACCAACAACTATTCAAACATCAAAGACAATTTTAGAACTTGGTACATAATCAACCTCAAAACTATTTTTCTCTAGTGAACAATACCATTATAATAGATCACTAATAATATAATTAAATATAATGTTCTAGGATTATACATTTGATTCAAATATGTAGTGTTTCCTTTACAATGAGTCTGATTTGTCTAAACCTTGTCCTAGGGGTAATCTATAGCAAAAGATCACTACATAGAGGTAGGTTGTTACATCACAAGGCATACCATAAGTTGAATCTCTACTTCAATATATGATATTATAAAATATTTTTCTCAATGGCCAAATGTATTGGACATCCTTACAACAAGAAGAGGAGATAGTGTCTAAAAATGTATTGTTCTCATGGATAGAAGAAGAGGATATAATGTTTAGCAACATTACTTCCACTTTCATAGCTCCCAAATACAATCAAAATATTTCACAAATTTAAGGAAGATGGCTATAGAAGAGTAAATCAAGCATTATAGCCACATCTAATGATTCATCAAGTGACAACTACCATGAAAAAGAACTCTCCTATGGCTAGAACCAAAACATCTTAGTGTTTAAGCAATTTTGTGCAATTTAGGGACAACTTCCACTAGAATTTGATAATGTTTTATTTGAAAAGAAAAGGTATAAAATGAACCTAGGTACAACTTATAGAAAACTCATCCTACTAGACCATTCAATGTAGTAGATAAACTAAAAAGACGATAAAAAAATTTGTATGTGGGACATATTGTCATACTAGAGCAAACAAGTTTTCCTTAAGAAGCTATAAAGATGCAAGAAGGCACAACTAAGTCAAAATCTTAGGCTATTGACACTAGAAAGAGGATTTTTTATCAATCGAAATATATTCGAAGTGATCAATCATCTACCCTACATAATGCTAACACCAAAATATGTAATAGCCCCTATGCCATTTTATTTGACTTTAATTATTATTTAAAAATTGTTGCACAATTTTATAGTGGACTAATATAAGAACTATAATCATGCATAAGAGGATAATAGATGCACTAGGCCTAGTTTACACTCCATGCAAAAGAGTGTTATGCAATTAGAAGTTCAAGTTATGGGATTCATCAAAGACCATCCCCTTACTCTACATACTTTCCCAAGTGTAATAGTCCCTTAGAATATTCTTGTTATACACATTCCCTCTATTTTTAAACTTTGTTTGTTTAGAGATATTATTATTAAGATATGTTGATGCCTATCTTTGGACTAGATTCACCTAATATATAGGACTAATTATGTTTCAAAGATAGAAAAGATATTTTGAGCTAATTATGTATGAGCCTCTAGTCAACTTTGAGCTTGCTCATACCATGTCCTCCAAAGAGGAATAATCTAACCTGGAACTTCTTGAAATCCAAATAAATCCTAATATCAACATTGTTCTTTCTTACTAGAGTAAGGTTAGAAACCCACTTTGAATGTCCAACCAACTTGATTACACCTCACTCTTTGAGCTTCATTGGTTCTTCCTCCCTTTGAGGGGTAAGTGTGGAGTTGATGGGTCATATAAGATCAAACAAAGCAATTTCTATAGTTTTTAAATAATACAATCAACATCTGCCTCTCTTCTAGTTTCAACTTCTTACCCAAGTCTATGATCGTAGGAGGTACATTGATTCTTAAGTTTGCTTCTGATTTTGTAATAATCAACATTGTTGAATATCTACTAGAAAGCAACAAGACCTCATTTAATAACACCAAAAATTGTTAATCACATGAGCTCTCCTCCTGTCCACATCCTCCTTGTTGACAAACTTACTTCTGATTTTGTAATAATCAACATTATCTTCGAAAGCAACAAGACATATTGAAATAGCATTTATTCTTAGCTACATAATCTTCCTCATTTTATTCCACCAAAGGTTGTTAATCACATGCACTCTCCTGTGTAATAAGTCAAATGAGCTGTTGAAGAATGAAGAGTTCAAAATAATAGATATATGGAAACTGTAATTCCACTAGCCAAGGAACATATGTTTCTATGGTGACAGTCAAGTTATTACTAAAGTAAATGAATCAAAAGAGTCTACCTAACAAAAGAAAGAACGTGCGTTGAATTATGCCGATTATTCTTGGATGGCAGTGTAGTGTGTGACTTTAATCTCTAGCTGGATAGAAATATTTTTGTGATTAAAGTTATAATTTAATTTCACCAACAGTGAAGCTGAATACGAGTCAATTGTACATGGACTCTTTGCTAGTTGAAAACATGGGCATGAAACGACACCATGTGTTCAAGATTTTGAACTAGTCATGAGCCAAGAAAGAATGACTACGACCACCAAAATATATCCAAATGAGGTCATATAGACATCAAGTATGGGACCTCCTTGAGACTTGTGAAGATCCCAATTTCCAGTTGATACCTAGAGCACAAAATGCTGACCACGAGACTACCCTTCGCTCTCAGAGATCTTTTGTATATAACAACAGATCCTTACTTGGGTGCAAGGGCAAAGTCTTTCCTCCGGTCAAGTTGTATTAAATCAGCAACCAGTGTGCAAGTTTGAAACCAGAGCAGCATAATCATAGTTAGTCAAAGATTTCGTCTTCTCCTTCAGATTTCTTTAATGTTTCTTTTAAATGTATCTCCTTTTTTCAGAAATTTACGGCTGGATTCATGCACCGCTCACGACCACTGGTAAAGATACACAGAGATAATAAACAGGCACAATCTAAGATCAGAACAAGTACACTCTACTTTTCAAGCACCATGACAAACGAGCTTATTTGTATAGTGACAGTCTAATAATGCTCTTTTATACTTTTTAAATTAGCGAGGCATAAAGTCATGGCAGCAATTGGAGCTCGCGTTTAAACAAAATATTTGCTGGTACACAGTAACATCCACCAAAACCAGTACAAAATTGAAATGGGTAGATAACAGGGAATTGTCTATGCAGGTAATAGATTGCACCTTTGACTGTATTTATTAATTAATTGAAAATAAAAAGTGAATGTATTTTGGACGACGTTTTTTATCTTTACTGAAATTATTGAGTTTCATTTGCCCTTATTTAATTATCTGAGTTGGTGCAAAGTTTAACTATTCAAATTCGAGTTGTCTATTTTACTTGGAGGATAAGAGGGACACATCTCATGACTTGTGATAAGGGAAATGTCGAGTTGGAATCATTCTTGAGGTACAAGTGTATACATTTGGTACTTTCGGGTTATATGGATCTTAAGATAACTTATTTCATGGTCTCAAATAAGTAAGGGTTTCTTATGCCTAGGAATTAGTTAAAAGAGGTTATAAATTATTTATGTTTCATACAGCTAATCTAAATTAACATTGGGATTAGGTCTTAATGAGTTTTCTTCATTGAATAGTTTTAACAAGTTTTTTATGGGATTCAAATATAAATCAAGTGTTTGAACTCATTTGAGTAGTGATGTTAGAGGTGAATGGATAGAACATGATGTGATAGTTCATAGTAAAATTGAAGATTCAAAGAAGGATGCTAGATTTGAGTGTAATCCAAGTAGTTGAGTTTAGAAGTGCAAAGTCACATAAGCGAGGATCTAAGTATGCATTGCTTGTGGAGTAAGCAATGGATTAACAATTTATAATAATCTCATGTTGCCAAATTATTTTTTAACTCATGTGTAGAGTGAGAATGATTTCTTATTGAAGTTTATTGTATTGAGTTATAAGACCTTTTAGTTTGTAACTATATTGTAAGGTTAAAATACCTAACTATAACACCCTAATAGATTTACATAATTATTATGGATAAATAAAGTCGCCATTTTCTCTATGTAGTTGTTGTGTATTTGTTATTGATTATATATGGGTGTTCATTACTTAGATCTAGGGGTTATGGTTGCATGCTTGTAAATCCTTTTATCAAACCCTCTGCACATGACTACATCATGGTATTAGAGCTTGGATTACAATAGGAGTGAGTTATCACCACATAAAGGGTCTGTGAAAGTGTTACACTAAAAGTAGCCTATTCAGAGGAGTGGTTGATAGAAGTCTTGTGTATGTTTGACATATAGGTTATCCTTCAAAGGGGTGCCTCAATCTAGTTTATACACTTTCCATACTGTAAGTGATCCATTAGAGTAGCTCACGTATAAATTGTGTATGTCACATTGTGGGTGATGCATCAAAGGGGTGGGTTGCATATATCTTATATGTATGTCACATTATAGTTGATCCATTAGAGGGTGGTTCATAGATATTTTGCACATGTGTTACACTATAGGTGATCATTTAGAAGGGTGGATTACAAATCTCTTATGTTTATGTCAGATTATAATTGATCCATTAAAGGGTGGCTCATAGAAAGATATTTCTTATAGAATTGTGGTTTTGGGTTGGGGTTTTCGATAGAGCATTGAGGATGAGAAAGTCAACACATAATTGACATCAAATATTATATTTTAAAAGAAAAAATTCTAAAGCTCTATAGATAGAAGATTCAATATTTAATAATCTACAAGAAGTAAATTACATAGTAAAGGGTGATCTGAATTGAGAAATAAATTGGGGTTCCTTATGGTAACATGTCACTTCAAGGATTAATTGTTAGAAATATAGAGTTATAGTTCTAAGTTTTCATAGATCCTTGGGCAAGCAATGGGAAAATAAATTTGACATGTTCAAGGATGTGGTGTTCAAAATTAAAATCTTGATGGAACAAAAAATTATAAGATGCTTGATTAGGTAAAGACTATATTATAACAACTATAACTAGTTATTGGCATTTTTTAATTCCCAACCCGATCTTCAAAATAATATATATAGAATTGTCATATCTAATGATCAATTACTTTGAGGGATTGGCCAATGACTAGGAGAAAGTTGGATAAAACTTACCCTTTGCACTTTAGGCTCGACAAGACCTAGGAGGATGATCCCTTACAATATTTGTTGGATGTTGTGGTTGTGTTCAGATATGTGGTTCAAAGCTTGTGTGGAAAGAAATCTTTGTCATTGATGTCAAAGGGGGGGAAGAGTAATGTGAAAAACTGTGAATTATCTAGGGAGAAAAGTCATGAGAAAGAGTTGGGGAGAAAAAAATTAGAACCTAAGGGGGAGTAAACTGTGTTATGAGTTAGTTGTATTGATGGTGTTTTTCACATCATGTGTTGTCATCAATTCCAAAGGGGGAGATTGTTGGATATTGTGGTTGTGTTTCTGATATGTGGTTGTCATTGATGTCAACACTATTGGTCTTGAAGACATTAGAAGCTATATATGTCAAGGATATTGAGAAAATTGTAATGAAATGAGTTGCAGGTTGTCAGTGGTGAAGTGAAGTTTAGTCTATTGGTAAGTTTAGTACATTGATGATCAGAGGTTTTAGACTAAAGGGTTTCTTGTTAAGTATATCTAGTTTATCCACATTGAGTTTCCAAGATCCATGTGAAGATTTGATCGAGTTATGAAGATTTGTGTTTTGATAGTTTTTTTGTTACTTCAATTGGTGTTCCTGAATGAAGATGATGTGATTCCAGTGAGTTCAATTGTTACGGATGATTCTTTGGTGATTCATGATGTTTGTGGATGTTTCTAGATCATGCTCTATCTATGTTGTATGTCTACATTGATCGTTGTGCTCGCGATTGGTGATTTTCTCTTATGTGTTCATGTTTTTCATGTTCATGGCCAACAGGGTGATTGTAGCATGTTGTGGATCTTCGAGGAATAATTTTTGAAGGTGGTTCATGTTCGAGGATTTTATTTTGGGTCTTCACTATGTTGTGGCCGACTTTGGTTGATTCGCATTAACAATTGTTATTGATTTGGGCTGACAGTTTGTTATCATTTTATTATTTTGTTGAAGCTAACATGTGGCGATGTAATTCCTAGTTGCGAATATATATATGTGATTGTTTATTCCATTTGAAAAAGAGTGTGTACATGAATAATGTTCTAAATCATTCAAAGGTAGAACAAAGTGTGAAGAAGAGTGAAGAAGAGTGAATAAGTTTTCATGTGCTTAACTAGAACTGTAATCAAGCATTAGTAAATACTACTTTGTTAGTTCAAACCCCTACAGATGTAATTTGAATGTTTTTGTAAGATAGTGTGTCTTCCCTTGGGCAGTAAGCCTTGTTGTAATTGAGCAATGAGCTCTAGGCAGTGTTCATGAATGCATGTGCATTCCCCATTTCATTCTTTATACTTTTAACAGGGTATAATCTTGTGGAATAACCTCCACCATGGTTTTTCCCCTAATAGGGTTTTCACGTAAAAAATCTTGGTGTTATGTGTGTGTCTGATGTATTGATGATTTATGCTTTCATGGTTATTAATCAGATCTGAGAATAAGGGTTAATAAGTTTAATAAGTTTGAATTTCTATGACAACTAATTCACACCCCCTTTCAGTTTTCTGCCCTTGTGTTGCCAACAATATTATAAAAGGTCTCCTTGTCATTTACCCTAAATACTTTAATAAGCATATATGTTCTCAACAAATTTTCTTGATGATTATGAAAATTTAAAGATCAAGATCCTTTAAGCTTTTCAACAATTCATAGCAAGATAACACACAACAACACCAAATTATTATCAAATAATTCCAACTAAAAGTAAGATTCGTGATTGTTCTTTAAGTGTGAGACCATGGAGATTGTTACATAAATGCAAGAGACTGGTGCCTTTGTTGGAAACTTGTAGCCATTTAAAGACAATTTCCACATAAACCAAAAGAAAAATCTATGCAACTAAGTATTCAGAATCTACATGCAAGAGAATATACAACATACCCATAAAAATATGACAAGCTATACCCTGGGACCTAGCCTCCAAAAGCATCCATCTCTCATGTATTATTCAACAATAAAGATTACAATACATCTTTAGAGTCTCCATGAACACCATTGAAGCAACAATCCCTCTACAATAAGTTCACGTGAACAAGCATGCAACCACACATCCCATGCCATGCTTCAAACCCTCACAAATGCTAACTAGAGCAAACATGCAAACTTACCAACCTAAACAACTACCTTTGCAGTTGCTTTTATAGAATAAAGCTCCCAAAAAACCACCAAGTGGTATTACACCAAATAAATCATTCCAAAATAACTCCAAACCTGATCCACTGTTTAGTACTCTGAACAAGCTTTCTATCAACTATTCAAAGTCCAAATTTTGACTCCGTATGCACCCGATATCACCTCTCCAAGCTCAAATAGAAAACTTGACTTTGATCAAGCAAAACACTATCAATACTGCAAAATATGGAAACATATCTACAAAAATAGCGTAGAACTCTGATTCACCTTTCCAATGAGTCCAATAAGTCAAAAAATGGAGCACCTGGGCAAAAGTTATTCCCCTGAGAACAAAAATGTCCAATTTGACTATGAAATGAACACTAGTGGCCCTAGGGTGGTCTGTCGATGGCTAGCCGGCGGTGCCACCACCTAGGCAGTGGCAGAATCTAAAATGGATTTCAATCCAATTTAATTTTCCATTTACAAATTTTACACTCCCTTCTTATTTTAAACCTGACCAACAAACTAAACCTAGCTTAATGCATTTTGGAGTCTAGATAATTTATTTTGAATTGGCGGATTTAAAAAAAAAAAAGTTTTCAAGTTTTTTAATAAAAGATTTTTATCCCCCATGGGGGTCCGATAGTTCCTCGGCTGGATGGGGACTTTCCACTGACGGTTTAACCTATCGACGGTGATACCTGCTGACACGGGGGTCATCCACCCTACGTCTACAGGGTGTCAGCCCTGCTGACGCAGGGTACGACAAGTTTGGGGGGGGGTGGTTTGCCCCTCCCTAAAGGATTTTATTTTATTTTTAATTTCTGGCCTTTTATTTTTGTAGGAATTTTTTCATGTGACAGGGTAATTTTTTTTTTTTAATTTTCCAACAAATAAAAAAACATCTATATGGCTTGTGAAATGGGGATTTTACAAAATAAAAATTGCATTTTTTTTTCAACTTCTTCAAAATAGGTCGAATTATATATCAAAATTCGTCTCTCAGCCAAACCAGATCCAACTATGAGGTCCATTTTGTCCTAGGAGGTCATCTGTAATTTTCCCCCCATAAAACCTCTACTTGAATGCAAAATCAAGAAACTCGTTTCACACAAAATTTCTCACACCTAAAATCTATAAACAACCCATCAAAACAACAAACCCAAAACCCTCATATCTTTCTATGTCTTTGATTCTCTCATGCAATGAATAGATTCAAACTTAAATAAAAAATTTCTCAACCAAGGGTTATTTAACCACAACCATGGGTCTGATACCACTTGTTGGAAACTTGCAGCCATTTAAAAATAATTTCCACATAACCCAAAAGAGAAATCTATGCAACTAAGTATTCAGAATCCACATGCAAGAGAATAGACAACATACCCATGACAGTATGACACAAGATATAACCTGGGAAAACCCTTGAGAGGGAAAAGCCCAACCTTCAAAAGCATCCATCTCTCATGTATTATTCAACAATAAAGATTACAATACATCTTCAGAGTCTCCATGAACACCATTGAAGCAACAAGCCCTCTCCAAGAAATTCATGTGAACAAGTATGCAACCACACATCTCATGCACCATGCTTCAAACCCTCACAAATGCTAACCAAAGCTAACATGCAAACTTACCATCCTAAACAACTATCTTTGTGGTTGCTTTTATAGAAGCAAGCTCCCACAAAACCACCAAGTGGTATTACAACAAATAAACCATGCCAAAATAACTCCAAACCTGATCCACTGTGTAGTGCTCTGAACAAGCTTTCCATCGACTATTTGAAGTCCAAAGTCTGACTCTGTATGCATCTAATATCATCTCTCGAAGTTCAAATAGAACACCTGACTTTGACCAAGTAAAAAAATATTAATACTACAAAATATAGAAAAATATATATCACCACAGCATAGAGCTCTGAGTCACCTTTCCAACAATTCTAAGAAGTCAAAAAACGAAGCACCTGGGCAAAAGTTATGCCCCTGGGAACAAAAAATGTCCAATTTGACTATAAAATGAACATTGGTGGCCCCTTGGTAGCTGGTCAACGGCGACACCATCTAGGCGGTGGTGGAATCCAAAATGGATTTCAATCCAATTTAATTTTCCATTTAAAAAATTTATACTCACTCCTTATTTCAAACATGGCTAGCAAATCAAACCCAACTTAATGCATTTTGGAGTCTGACAGATTCTTTTAAATTGGCGGATTTTTTAAAAAAAAAGTTTTTAAAATTTTAAATAAAATATTGTTATCCCCCATAGGGGCCCAACAATTCCCCTACTGGACAGGGACCTGCCACCGGTGGTGGTACTCGCCAACGTAGGGTATGACAAGCTATGGAGGGGGAGGGTAGTCCGCCCCTCCCCAAAGCATTAATTTTTTATTTATTTTTTTAAAATTTTCCTTTTTCATTTTTGTAGGAATTTTTTCATGCGATGGGGTAATTTTTTTTTTCTAATTTTCCGAGAAATAAAAAAGACGTTTGTATAGCCTGGGAGGGGATTTTACAAAAAAAATTGCATTTTTTTCAACTTCTCCAAAATAGGTCGAGTTATATATCAAAATTCATCTCTCAGCCAACCCAAATCCAACTATGAGGTTCATTTTGTCCCAGGAGGTCATCTGTAAATTTTCCCCCACAAAACCCCCACTTGAATGCAAAACCAAGAAACCCATTTCACCCAAAATTTCTCACACCCCAAATCTCTAAACAACCCATCAAAATAGCAAACCCAAGATCATCATATCTGCAATAAACAACCTGTAAAACCCTCATATCTTTCCATGTCTTTGATTCTCTCATGCAATGCATAGATTCAAACTTTAAAAAAAAATTCTCAACCAAGGGTTATTCAATCACACCATGGCTCTAATACCACTTGTTGGAAACTTGCAGCCATTTAAAAATAATTTCCACATAACCCAAAAGAGAAATCTATGCAACTAAGTATTCAAAATCCACATGCAAAAAAATATACAGCATACCCATGAAAATATGACACAAGATATACCCTGTGAAAACCCTCAAGAGCAAAAACCCCAACCTCCAAAAGAATCCATCTCTCATGTATTATTCATCTATAAATATTATAATACATCTTCAGAGTCTCCATGAACACCATTAAAGTAACAATCCCTCTCCAAGCAATTCATGTGAACAAGCATGCAATCACACATCCCATGCCATGCTTCAAACCCTCACAAATGCTAACTAGAGCTAACATGCAAACTTACTAACCTAAAAAACTAATTTTGTGGTTGCTTTTATAGAAGCAAGCTCCCACAAAAACACCAAGTGGTATTACAACAAATAAACTATGCTAAAATAACTCCAAACTTGATCCATTGTGTAGTGCTCTAAACAAGCTTTTTGTCAATTATTCGAAGTCCAAAGTCTAACTCTATATGCACCTGATATCACCTCTCAAAGCTCAAATAGAACACTTGACTTTTACCAAGTAAAACACTATGAATAGTGAAAATTTTGGAAAAATATTTATCACCACAGCATAGACCTCTAAGTCACCTTTCCAACGAGTCCAAGAAGTCAAAAAATGAAGCACCTAGGCAAAAGTTATGCCCCCGGGAACAAAAAATCTCCAATTTGACCATAAAATGAACATTGGTGGCTCCAAGGTGGACCATTAGTGGCTGGCTAGTGGCACCACCACCTAGGCGGTGGTAGAATCCAAAATGGATTTCAATCCAATTTAATTTTCGATTTAAAAAAATTATACTCCCTCCTTATTTCAGACCTAACTAACAAATTAAACCCAACTTAATGCATTTTGGAGTCTGACGGATTTCTTTTAAATTGGTGGATTTTTGAAAAAAAAGGTTTTAAAATTTTTTAATAAAAGATTTTTATCCCCCATGGGGGCCCAATAGTTCCTCGGCTGAATGGGGATCCACCATCGACGACAGTACCTGCTAACAAGGGGGTTGTCCACCCTGCGTCTGCAGGGTGTTAGTCGGGGGGTCATCCACCCTACGTCTACAAGGTGTTAGCCAGGAGGTCGTCCACCCTACATCTGCACGGTACAGCAGGGGGGGCGAGGGGGAGGGAGGGGTCCACCCCTCCCCAAAGTATTTAATTTTTTAATTTTATTTTTTAATTTCTGGCCTTTTTATTTTTGCAAGAATTTTTTCATGTGACGAGCTAAATATATTTTTTTTAAAATTTTGAGAAATTAAAAAAGATGTTCGTATGACCTGTGAAATGGGGATTTTAAAAACAAAAATTACTTTTTTTTTCAACTTCTCCAAAATAGGTTGAGTTATATATCAAAATTCATCTCTCGGCCAACCCAAATCCAACTATGAGGTCCATTTTGTCCTAAAAGGTCATCTGTAATTTTTCCCCCACAAAACTCCCACTTGAATGCAAAACCAAGAAACCCATTTCACCCAAAATTTATCACACCCCAAATCTCTGAACAACCCATCAAAATAGCAAACCCTAAGCCCTCAAATCTACAATAAACAACTTGCAAAACTCTCATATCTTCCCATGTCTTTGATTCTCTCATGCATTACATAGATTCAAAGTTAAACAAGATTTTCCTCAACCAAGGGTTATTCAACCACAACCATGGCTTTGATACCACTTGTTGGAAACTTTCAGCCATTTAAAGACAATTTTCACATAACCCAAAAGAGAAATCTATGCAACTAACTATTCTAAATCCACGTGCAAGAGAATAGGAAACATACCCATGAAAATATGACACAAGATATACCCTGGGAAAAACTCAGCCTCCAAAAGCATCCATCTCTCATGTAGTACTCAACAATAAAGATTACAATACATCTTTAAAGTCTCCATGAACACCATTGAAGCAACAAGCCCTCTCCAAGAAATTCATGTGAGCAAGCATGCAACCACACATCCCATGCCATCCTTCAAACCCTCACAAATGCTAACTAGAGCTAAGATGAAAACTTACCAACCCAAACAACTACCTTTGTGGTTGCTTTAATAGAAGCAAGCTTCCACAAAACCATGTCCCCATATTTAATATTGGGTACACTTTATTTATTTATTTTCTCCAATATTAAATAATTACATTTTAGAAACTTAACTTATGTCCCAATGTTACATGCAACATAAAGTGGCCCAAGAATAATTACATTAAATACATTATGCAAGGTGTACAACACACCTTTTCCTAACAGCCTTGACCAAGGGTAGGAGTTAAAATGAATGCAATTAAGACTTGCATAACAATAACTTCCCGAAACATCATAAAGCTTTGCAGTAATGACTTGCACTATTTCACTTTGAGACTTCTAACCAACTCTACCTACAAATCCTTTCATGCATTCATAAATTCAACATTCCCATTAAAGAATATTTAATTTACTTCTTAAGTAAAAGCTATAACATAAACATTCAACACATGAAAGACTATGAAGATAAATGAAAGGGTCCTTAATCAACTTTCGTTCATAAATTGTATAAAGTATACATGAGATAATTGGATTGAAATCATTCCATTGTATATTCAAATTAATGCTAGTACTATCATACAAAAACTTGCAAATTATAGACAATTTTAGATTCAGACAATTTCCTAGACTGAAAGTATAGACTCTATTCAATATGCTCTACAATACAAAAGTTTCTCTAAGATCTCATGCAAATGGCCCTGAATTCCCTTTTATACAAGGGAGCAAAACAAGCTTTAGGCTCATTTTACATATGTCACATATTCATTTGACATATTAATGCAATACAAAATATGACTACAACTGCCTATGGGGAGGGAAATCCAATATAAGAAAAAAGTTATTTCAATGTAGTTGTAGAAGATTCTCCTATTTTCCAAAAAGAGATCATTGTAGAAGGTGGTGGTACTAGAACTGAATATTCCTTTTTTCTTCACCCTCTTTATCCTCCAAAATTTTGGGAACCAAAAGCATAAGCATAAAAGACAAAAACCAACTCCACCTCAAAAATTAGGAGGAAAATTTAACTTAAACATAATTTGAAGCTAGAGTCACTATGTAAACTTCTCGAGCCATGTGTTGTACTCCTCTTTAGTTGGCCAATTAAAAGAAAGCAATTTTTCCACCTTAGTGTTGTGCACATGATATCTTGCATATGTGATAGCCCTAGCCTCTCTTGCATAGGTGTGCAAGCTTACCTCCATTTTGAACAAGTCATCAATAGAGTTGTTCAACAATACTTGACTCTAGTTTTCCATCTTTGTAAATGTATGTTGACAATGAAGGAACTATGCCCCCAAACTCTTCCTTCTATTTTGTAAGACTTTAACTCACCTGCATCATCAAGAATCTTGGGCATGCATCCCATTGGTTTCCATGTTTTTAAACATTTTCAACCTTCCCTTGAACTAAATATCTAACTTGCTCTGAAATATAGAAATATCTCCTAATAATCCAATTCCTTGAAGATATCAGGCAAGTTTGTGGGAGTGTCAAGATCAACATCCACACTTTTCATCATCTTCTTTATGGAATCTTCCCTCATGCTCCATTTTTTCCAATTTTTTTGAAAATTTCCTTGAATTTCAAGATGCTTTTTCTATGCTTCATGCATATTCTTAAACACACTCCAAACATTGTCAAGATTATGATCAATACACTCAATCCTATGTCCTAGAATATCATCAATAAAATCCTAGCCTCTTCTCTAGCCTTTTGTTCACTCTCTCTCACCATGTCTAGATCCGCTTTTAATCTTTATCCTCAAAGATAATATCTCCTTGTCTTGTAAAGAAAACTCCTATGAGGAATTGGATGGTAGAGGGGCATTCATTTGTGGTACTGCTAACCTCCTCTGAGAAATTTTTGCTTGTGTAGGTTATTATATTCCTCCTAAAGCCTCTTAATTTTTTCTCAATTGATCATATATTTATTTTTCTATCTCTATTGTTTCATCACTCAACATGGTAGCATGGGTAGTCAATTTTTCTGCTTGAGTGGGGATGATTTATGATGCTCTTTTAATAACAACTTCTCCTATAATCTCCCCAACTAACCTAATTACCCTTGGCTTCCTTCTATTTGGTGTTAGAGACCAAATTTCCAATATATGAAGTATTGGTTTGAATCCTAAGCCAAATCAACATTATCGTATTTCCCTTCAAATATGAATCCTTCAATATCATTCCTTATTGTGTCTAAAGCAATGGTGGATGTCAAATCCTATCCTAGCAATAAAATAATTCCACGTTGCTTGAACAACTACCTTCATTAAGTAGGGGATATGTTAGCAATTTCCTTTTCAATTTGAGTACCTACTTGTTGCTCAATCTCCTCATGATGTGAGGGATCCACTCCCTCCTTTAGCTTTTTCAATTCTCTCCTTATAATCAACACTTTTCACCTAAATAACAAATTCCTTAAATTATTTTGTTTGCATAAAGGACTAATCATTCATAAAATCTGCATAGGCTTTTAGCCTAATTTCCTCAACTAGATTATTCTCATCATACACATTGGTGATCATTCTCTTTGCTGGAATACACTCGTCCATCTCATCCTTGACTTGACGGGAGGGGATCCTTTGATGAACCTTCTATTCCTCTAGGATGAGCTCAATTGACTATTCTTCCATGGTATTTCCTTCTCCAGTTTCTTTGGAATACTTTACAAGTGGATGAACCACTAGCCTATCCTCAACTACCATAAGTTGGATAGATGGGGCTTGGGCATATGATTGAGTTGGCTTGCTTTACAATTTAGCCATCTCATCTTCTCTTTTCTTCTTTGTAGTTTCCTCTACTTGCATTATCATGTTCATAAAACTCCCACTGTCATACTCTTCTAACATTTTCATTTCCTTTTGAAAAGGATCTTGAATCTAAGAATAAGGCTCACATAAAGTAGATCCACTTTGAACCTCTGCTCTTCAACTTTATTTATGTGAATCCAAGCATGTTTCCTTGCATTGACTTTTGCATATGTTGGAAAATTCCTTATAACATCCTCAATATAAAGAAATTAGTGATGAAAGCTAGACCTTCCTCTCTACTTTCTTTTTGCATCCATAAAACCTTTTGGGTCACAATTTATGACCTTCTCAACTTTCATATTAAAAGTTTTCAACATTTTGGAGAAATTCTACAACCCTTCTTTTGATTTTATTGTGAAATGAGAAAATTTAAATTGCTTTGGGGTAAATGATCCCTTTTTGGCCAACATAAAATTTTCTTTATCCATACTATCATTATGCCACATAATTTCTATGAAAGAAAGTATATCTAGTAGATAAATTGGTAGGCATTGAGGTTGCATAGGTGCACCATAAACCCTAAAAGTTGTACAATTTGTATGCAAGTACTAATCATCCTAATTATGCTTCACCTTGGTCTGGGAGTTGAATTGAAGAGGCCTAAAAACTTTCTTTATGTTCATAGAAATCCTCTTAGTGGGCTTGGAACCAAGATTATCTAGGAATGTATAATTTGAATCAGGACAATTTTGGTCCCATATATGTGTACATATCTACATAGGAAAATCATTGCCCCTTTCATCCTTTGTCCTCAAATCCATGAACTTCATCCAAGCTTTCTCACCACTCCATAAAATCATATGCAATAATAATGAATAATATGTAAAATGTAGTGGAGCACTAGGTTCCTTCAAACTTGACAACTGCTTATGAATTTACTCTATCAGAAAAATTGTATAATAAAAATCTCTATTCACATCCTTTCTTTGAACATCTAGAGCTAGCGTTATCATATATATTAGCACTCTCAAGTCATTACTCTTCCCCAACACCTTAAAAAAACCATAGTATGTGTTTTTGAAGTAGTCCTCAAAATAATTATTGCTAAAAGGCTCCACCTCCTTAGGGGAATACCTCACCCTATTCATGCCTATATCTCTTCTTTGGTGTCTAGGCAATACATGAGTTATGTATCCATACTTATCCTTTTCATACTCTCTATAGAGTACTCCGAAGTTGATTGATAATGTGGAAGATGGATTCAAATGAAAGGTTCTTACAATCTATTGTCTGATAATATCCAACAAGTGTGAACCTTTCTTTCTTTTGATCAACCTATCATTTGGATCATAGCACTTAGCTAGTGATTTTATAAAATCAACATCAACAAACACATTAGGCACAATAATTTTTCCCAAATCATAAGTCCACAAATTATTTGATGGATGAGGTTTGTTTGATCTTCTATAACAATAGTTGAATAAATCCTAACCACTCTAAGGCATAGTGATATCCCCAATTTATCTCATAGTATCTTGCAAGTGATCTAACAAAATTCCTTCACCTAGTGCATGCTTCTCAACTCTCGTAGCACCAAGGAATTGGGTCATGAGTTCATCCTCCATAAACTGGGATAAATCTCTCTAAACCCCCTTAGATTTAGCTTTTCTAGAAACACCATGCATCTTTAGTCATCTTAAAAATTTGTCACCACCCTTTTCTACATTTGGAGATGAAACTATGATAGCTTATGTCTCTATGATGCAATCATATGTTATCACATAACCCTTCTATTCCCTTTATGCCTTATAAGTGAGAATTGTTATGTATTGAACCTATATGCTAAGCTATCCTGTTGACACCAAGCAAAGTATATTCTACTTTGGGATCCTCTTCAATATGAACTACAATGCATTAGGGTTGTATGTTGTATTAAGATGCAAGCACGTGTCACAATCTGGAGTAATTAGTACACATTGTACTTTCTTCCTTAAAGAAATACAAACTACAATGCATAGAGACCTTGCAATGAAATGGAGGATGAACACCTATCCCCAAAATATTCTCCAAGTGTATTCTCATCACACATTACTTTTTACACTTTGAACTTTGAATTATGATGCCTTACACATGATCATGTTGAACTTTGCCTAGGCATTGAGGGACTTAAAATGTGATAAAGGAAAAGGTAAACCTTAAACTTAGGATTTTAATTAAATATTTCAACTCTTAGGAAATTTTCTTGAGGAATTTAACATGAAATATTTCCAAGATCCACATAAGGAAATTTTATGAAGACCAAAGGCATCAGACTGACTGGTAATGCAAGGAAAATAGGGTTGGTTAATGAATTATTTAAAGAGACTTAAGTTGTAACTTACATAACTGAAACCTGACTCGGTAGATCATCAAGGAATTAGACCAAAGGACTAAAGGTGTTCAAGATTTAGTTTTTTATAGGGTTTAAGCTATGAAGGAAAAACCCTAAATACAATTCTAACAGACCCTAATCACTATTTTTTGACAAAAAAAATCAAGATTTTGGAACTAGGAGCTAGAACCATGGAAAATATTACAAGTCCCACCAGTGGCTCTAGTTGGGGATGTTTGTTCTCATATAACAAAGAAAGATCTCAGAAACTATGGTGGAGCATGCGACAAAGCAACAACTAGAAAAAAACCCAAATAGGGCAAGAAAGAAAAAGACCAAACCAAACAACTATACATAACTTTTCTTACCTCAAGTGGAATATGCCTTCAGTATAATTGTGTGTTTCATTATTTTCAATATAAAGTCTTTATTTAATCCTTGTGTCATGATAATCTTAAAGAAAGAGAGTAGATTGGTGGATGGGTAGGTACATTGCAAGCTTATTATAAAGGAGATGTAAATCACTTTCTCTATGGCCTTATGAAGAAGCATACATGATGTGAATCTATCTTGAAGAATACAATAATGTTGGGGAAAGCAATGTGTTAGAGTGCCAAAAGTAGATTGAAAACATAGTTTTAAGGAAAGAAGTTGCACATAATAATGGTCCTAATGAGAAAAAAATTCAATGATGAATTCTTTATTATGATCATTTTACTTAATTTTGGTTATAGGACAAGAAGTACAAATTTTCATGCCATGGATGTTTTACATCATGAGCATTATATAAGGAAAATAACACTATGATAAAGCGAAACTAATTTGTGAGTGCTTCCAAAAATAGTTGATAGAGTTTTAGTAGATTTGTGACTATGGAATGACTTTGTACACTGTAGACATAATGCCACAATCATGGTATAGAAATCTACCATAGTTGGATTATGGTGAGTTTCTCAAACATTATAAAAGATAGAATGATGTTTTTCTTATGGATTTGATCATATGGTAAATGAATGACCAAATGCACATATATTTATTAGTTTATTCTATATTTAGGATTGATGAATATTTATTTTTTTAGCAAAGTAAATTAAAATAGGGCTTTATTTATTTTAAGAAGTTTAAGAGTATGGGTTGTATTTGACATAATTCACAGTGATGTATCTAGTTATGTGGATGCACACTCAATTTGAAAGTCTCGCTACTATGTATATTTCATTGATAATTACTTTAGACATGCTTGGGTTTATTTAATTAGGAATAAGTTTAAAGTGCTTCTTAAGTTTGATAATTTAAAATAATTTGTACAAAATTATACCAATAAGAAAACCAAAATGTTAAGATTGGATAATGGCAGGATGTTTTTCTCTAAGTCTGAGGTATTTAGCAAACACACTACTATTGTTAGGAAAATGACAACACTCTACACACAAAAATATAGTGGAGTGGTTTAAAAGTTGAATAGAACCTTGTTGGATCAAATCCAAAGCCAATTGAGTAATGTTAGTATAGGAAAAGAGTTTTGTGATGAGATCATTAATGTTTTTTATTATTTACAAATATCTTTGATTTCACTTGAGGAGAAGACACCATATGAAATATGAACAAGAAGTTTGTTGTAACAAATTTGAAAGTTTTTGGTTGATGCTTTTGTGTATGTTTCAAAGTAAAACCAATCTAAGTTGGATTTCAAAGTTGAAACCTGTAGTTTCATTGGCTATGGTGAGAATGTGAAAGGCTACACACTTTAGAATTTGGTGACTTAGAAGATTATTTAGCAAAATATGTTATAGGGTGAGTGTAAGAAGTTGGATCGATTTTTTGGACAAAAATTGGAAGTCTTTTTCTTGAAAATCAAATTTTGTCATGGCTGGAGTAAAAATTTGAAGCACTTACACATAGATTATTAACAAGGTGTAAAAACATGAAATGAAATATTTTATTTATAGTTTTCAAATATGTAATTTATTCTAGCACCTAGATGATAAAATTTGGCTTTGTATAAGATGTACAAAAACTTAAAAGTTGTATGTTTTGGGCTAAAACATATGTGTATAGCCATCATAAACTGACCTAAATGAAATTATTTTTTCTAATTACTTTTGTGAAAAAATATGTCTATGATCGTGAAATTTTGCCAGGATATATTTTTGTAACTAATTATAATATTTATTTTTATTGGCCCTAATTTGTGTTTCTTAAAACCCCTTGTATGTATGATCAACATAATTTGACTATACTAATTGTAACATAACTTTTTTCATCATGTAGAAATTGATGTCTAAATTGGTCAAACATAATTTAAAAAAATCAAAATCAAAAGATTAAATTTAAAGTAATGTACATCATTAAAAGTTTATAAGTTTCTTTGTTTAAAAATTAATTAATGTAGAAAATATTTCTAATAGTAAAAAAGTTATATATTTGAAAAATAGACATTTTCATTTTAAATGGGTTTTAATTTGTTCTAACTTTTTTGAAAATAAGTTGCCAATCATATTGCTAATGTTAATTTTTCTCTTACTGGTTAACATGGCATTGTAATTTTACGTCCAAGGTTGAGGGTTGGGTTTTTATGCCTCTTCCAAGCCTAAAACAAAAGCAAAACCTTAGGTTTCAAATTGAAAAACTATGGAACATGTATTTGCTCCAAAATGTGTACCCATGTTCTAAAAGGATTAGGTGCATGTTTTAAGAGGAGTGGGTATATATTTTAAAATGGACCGTATGTATTTTTTCAAAACGTTCCTTTTTAGTACAAATACCTATTTTGAAATGAGTATCCATTTATTTTTAGAATGTTTACACATTTTAAAATGGGCATATGTTTCTTTTTAGAATGCATACTCATTTAGAATGGGATCCCAAACTAGAACAAATACCCATTCCACATGGGTAGGAATTTAGGTTTGGGAACCCATTCTTAATTGGTACATATTTTTTATGAAATACATACCTATGGATGTGAAAATCTGCAAATGGTTAAATAACTAACATACACAAGCATGATTAGTGTTAAAACAAAGCAAGATTTTAACATCCATATGAGATATCTAACATGTTTTAAAATGCTATCAAATAACAAGATAAATAAAAGCATACAAAGAAAAACATGAAATCAATCTATCCCATATTGGATTGGTGATATTGTAGAAAATAGCCCTTTCCAAATCCTTGCTTAAGCTCCATGATATCAAAATGATATGAAAATGCTATGAGGATGATATGAGGTGGGAAAAATCAATTCTCAAATGAAGAGAGTGACTTTGCATTAGCTTTGTGGATGATTTGTGGAGCATTTGATAAAAGATGAAGCTTCTCATTTATAGATTTTCTTGATGAGAGATTGGCCAAATGGATGAATGTGGGATAAAGAACAATCCAATGAGATGGAGACACTTGTCATCTTTCCATAGGTTGAGGTTGTTAGGGTTAGAGATGGCAGATATCTAACAATTAAATGCAGATTTAAATAATAAACAGAGAAACTAAAACATACACAGAATAAATCATAACACAGAGAATTTAATGTGGTTCACCCAATCTGGGCTACATCCACCAAACCGCAACCATCCAATCCTTTTATTATCCAGTGCAAAACCTATTACAATCTCGCGAATAATCGCGTTTTTCTTTATACTGTAACCCCCATCCCAACCCCTTTTAACAAGCTTTTAGAAGCTTCCAGAATTAGGGTTTTACAAAGTCATACTAGGGTGTACAGTATACCATGGGCTATACAGTATAGCATGATCAGTCGCCACATGCCAACAGAGGTATGTGCAAGATTTGGGAAATGTGCCCAAGAGGGGGAAATTCAAATTTGAATTTGAGAGTAAATGCTTAGTTTGACCTTTGCAAGGGGCATGTAAGAGACATTAATTTCTTTGTTGGATGTACATTTCCACTTGATTTTGAATTCAAACTTGAGGGAATATTCCTCATAGATGCCATGTTGATGGAAAATGTTGGATTTAATAAATCAATAAATTGATTTATTTGTGTGAGTGGCAAAATCTAGAGAATGTGATGGGTGGTTAGGTTAGGTTAATCAGGATTAGGTTAGCTTAATGATGATTAGATGCTTTGACCCCTTTGACTTGAATATTTTGATTTATTTAAATCAAAAAGGGATGAAAGGTGATTTCATATTTAATTAAATAAAAGGCTGGATTTATTTAATTAAAAGGAGGGTGATGTTAGGATCAAGTTGATTTATTTATTTTAAACTGATGACTTTAAGAGATTGATAAATAAACTTGATTTATTTGTTGAATGGATGAATATGACCTAATCGAATGCATGATGCTAATTTTGCATGTCTACAATACCCATTCCTGTTCAAATTTTTTCCCTTGCGACACTTCCATTGAAAATAGACTCAACTTCTTATACCCACCCTATATTTAGGAAACATAGAGTTTTGTTTAGGGGGGATTATTTAATTGATAATGAGAGTGATATGATACATATTGAATATAAATTAGAGAAACATTATGTATATGAATGAAAATTTAATTGGACATAATAGTATGGATGAAGAGGATGTAATCACATCTAACACAAATTATGAAGATTATGTGGGTGGAGTAAGAAATTCTTAATTAAAAATAACTGTGAGAATGTTGACAAGGTGGTGGAAGTTATTTGAAATATATAGTACACTAGAATTTTGATGTGTTTTTACTCAAGCATGTATTGGTGATGAACCAAAGTCTATATGAGATTCTCTCTTCTAAAAAGAGCAAGTCTTTGAGAAATGACATGAAAGATGAGATGGAGACATTGTAGTAGAATAAGATGTGGGACTTGGTTGATCTACCTAAAAAAATGAAATCTATAATATGTAACTAGGTATTTGTTGGTAGGATAAGTGATAGAGGACATGATAGAGCTACAAGAAATCAAAAAAACTTATTGCAAACCACCACAAAGTACATGTGAAGCCAAGGGATGGCTAGTTGTCATAGGATTAGATATGTTTTGTAAGGGGTATGTCCCCAAACCCATATATATGTATAGAAAGATATTACAGATGAAAGAAGTAAGGATATAATCTAAGCCTATAATATTATTGAAAGAGCATATGTAAAGAAAAGAGACCATAATACACAAACACACATATCAGAAGATTTATGACTATCCTATATTATATAAATTGTTTGATGAGTCTTCATCTATAATCTATTTTTATGATCTAATATGAGTGCCACATTCTATCTAAATATGAGTTCACATATATTTTTGTATTATCATGTGCATCAGACCTTGTCATATTCCTAGGCTCCAAGTTTAGATGATTACCTTATGTCTAGTATTTATTTTTTGTTGAGTGAAATGACTTATCTTAACTAGTGGTAACAACCTATACACTCACTATCACAACATTCTCTATAGAAATTATTTAGATAAGGGTATAACTTTGGTTGGATTTATTTAGATAAGATAGGAAACTTTAGAAATGTACATGGATAGCATAACTTTTTTTTATTACTAAAACCTAGTTTAGGTCCAAGAACCAATTATTTTTGGATATCCCCTATAATTATCTCTAGTTGGTGAGTTATCAAACTATAAAGAAGGACTTAACCATCCTCAAACCCACACCCATAATTTCTAAATCCTTACCTAATTCATATTATCCCTCACTAACTATAAATGCTAGTATATAATTCTAGCTTATAAAATAGGGGTTGGGACAAATTATGCAAGACTATCCCCAATTAATTTAATCCAATCATAGTTCTAGTTTGAATACACCACATTTTTCGCATTTTTTTTCAAAGTCTTCAATTTTTTCTTATTGAATTCATTCTCCTTAGACTCGTAGTAACTAGAAAATAGAGGAATGAACTCCTCTAGAAGAATAACTTATATTTTTTCTGCAATATCCTCCACCATAATTTATAGAAAAATATGATACCATTTAATATTGTGAAAATGTTCTATATCATAGGAATCATGTACCTCACCTTGATCTACCACACTAATAACATAATATTATAATAGGTATAAAATTATTATAGTAGAGAGGATAGATGCACAAGACAACAACTATGTAGCATTGAAAATGTTCCAATGATGGTGAGTATACCCTAAATCTAGAAGAATCTTACTTAAAACCTCTTTAATGCACACTCTAGGATACCCATATAAACCCTTAGCCATTTCTCAAATCTTGATAACCCACAACCACAAATGACGATCCTTTATCTCTTTATCTAAATACATCATGAAGTTTACCATGGATTTTTCCTCCAACTCCTTCCTTTTCCTCATCTTTGGAGTTGTCTCACCTATATCCCCTTACCTTGAGCACCAAACCTCCTTCCCTAGTGGGTGTCAACAACAAAAGACATAGAGATGATCCAATAAGAAAAAAAATGATATCATTGTAGAACATCACATTCCCTTAATAACACTCCAAGTAATCCAAACCATTCAATAAACCATCTCTATTAATAATATCTACACACATCTCCCTTTTTTTAGATGTACAATGATCCCTCATATGTACTCATTATTAGGTTATTTCTATATATATGTAAAATTCATTATATATACATCATCCTAACATCCATCTAGATCACTATTTCATATATGTGTAATCATATTTTATTGGTAAAATATTTTATAAATACCAAGACAAGTTCAAGATTTTTACATTTTTCCCTATATGACACATTAGCAAGTTGTGATGGATTCATTTTGTCCCCTTTTGTATATTAACTCTCTAACATTATTGGGCATAAAGCACCTATTTACAATGGGTGGTTGTCACTATTAGAAATTGTTCAATGAGAAAATCTAGAAATGATAGATCACTCATTACTATATGTTTAGTGAAATGATAAATTTTTTTCTTAAAGAATCATACAAACTCATGTATTCTTTTTATTAACAAAAATATTATATGATATTCTTGATAATATCATTAGAATTTTTTTATTATTTTAATTCATGTTTTTGATTAGGGGAAAATAGGTTTTTATGGGACGTTGAAACCTATTACAAACAATTTTTTAGGGGACCTAAAACTAGACCAAGTAAAGCATGCTACTAAAAAGATAATCCAAAAACCAACGAAAACACAACACTAAACAGAAAATACAGGATTACACCAACTACACAATGGTTTTGAAGAGACCTTGAACCCTTTACAACAAGCTTTTGATCGAGTCCTTAAACCCAAGAAAAGAAAGGGACCTAAAACCCTAATAGGAAATAAGAACTGCCTGAATCAGCCAGACAACCATCATCCTGTAACAAGTAGACTGCAACATAACACTTTACAACAACAAAACCAACAAATCTAGACTCCCCACCTCAATATGGAAGTTAGAAATTGAAACTAAACACTGAAGAGCATCAACCTTCTCATAGCACCAACCAACCCAAAACACCAACCCAACCTCCACCTTAATAGGAGAAGGCTCCCCTCTATAGGAGAGGATGAAATGATAACCTTTTCCACAGAGCATAGATCTTCCCACCAAATCCACAACACCCTTCTCCACCCCAATAGGAGAGGGCTTCACCTTAGAAGGATTAATCTCCACCTCTATAGAATAAATCAACGGTTGAACCCGATAGAAAGTAGTTACTCCCATAGAAAGGATAGACATAACATCCTTTGGCATAGCAACAAACTGGAGCTTGGAAGAAGAAAAAGTATACTCCTCAACCAACAGTCTTGAGAGAATATACATTTGAGCCATTAGCATAAAAATTTGAAGCAACTTAGTTGCTTGGAAGAATGCACCCCCAACCTGCAAAATAAACTTTAAATCCCAAAAGGCCTAGGATAAAATAGAGCTCAACATACAAAATTGGGTCCAACAGAAAGACAACCCAAATACAAGAGGAACACCCAAAGGAGGATCAATCCCCATGAATAGAAAAGGCATTAAAGCATAGAGGGAGATCCAAAACACAAGCTCAAACAAAACCACCCTCTCAAACCAAGAAGAGAGGCAAAGGTGGATGCCTCTAAAACCCAAACAAAGACCAAGCCACCACTACAACAAACTTACGAGGAGCATCTTGAAGGCATAAAAAATAGAGGAAAGAAACAAACAAACCCAAAAATTGAGGCATTCAAACTAGAAAGCAATTTTTATCAAAATTTATTTTGCCAAGGCCTATGACTGCATTGAATGGCCTTTTATTCTTGCTATGTTGCAAGATTTGGGTTTTGGGCCTAATTTCATTTAAACTGTTTGAATGCTATTTACAGATGCCTCTGCTTGTATCACCATTAATGGTCATCAATATTCTACCTTTGGACTCTTTAGTCCCATTCAGAAAGGGTGCTCACTTGCCCCCTCCATGTATGTGCTTGCTGCTGAAGGATTTGGCTACCTTTTGGCCAACACAGTTTTCTAGCAGCATGTCAAGGGCACTTTGTTTCCTAACTCTCAAGCTCAATTGGTTAATTGCCATTTTGTTGGTGACTCTTTCCTCACTCTCTTGAAGGAAGAAGAAAATATTAAAGCAGCCCTAGATTGTCTTAATAATTTTTGTCTTGTTTCCGGCTTTGACATTCAGTGGCATAAATTTTTTTGCTAGAGACAGTCTATTATGCCCACTCCTCCTTGGTTTATGTAGTATAATTGGAAGTGGATTGGGCCATGAGAAATTTTTTGGTTCCTAGGCATTCCCTTTTCCTTCTAGGCATCCCTGGTTGAGTTGTAGCAAGCTATTCTTTCCAAGGTTGAGCAAAAGCTTGCTTACTAGATTACTAAGCCCCTCTCTTTGGCAAGGAAATTCCAGGTGTGCTTCAAGGTTCTTGTTGCTACCCATGTTTATTATTCTTCCTATTGGGTGCAATCAAAAGTTGCCTATGGAAAGCTTGAAATTTTTCTTCAATATTTTCTTTAGACCTATGTTGATTCCCATAGAGGGTTTCACTGTGTTGCTTGGGAGTTTTGCTACCTTCCCAGAGATTCTAGAGGGCTTGGGTTGCTCTCCACTCAACGATAAGGGACTGCCTTGTGTGTCAAATGGATAATCCATGCCCTTACTGGTGATGAGGCTTGGAAAATTCTTCTCAGGCATTGTATTTAGTCAGGCTTTCCTATTCAGAGACCCACCTAGAAGGGGACTGGCTTTCAAACCCTTCAAGTCATGGAGGAACCAGTCCAAATTGTGGGGACTTTTGTGGCCAAAATAATTTGGAGAGCTTGGGAGGTAGTCAAGCCCTGGCTTCGCAAGGCTAGCTCTAGTTTCCATGATGGGATTTCACTTAACCAGCATAATGTTTGGTGGTCGCCTCTTTTTGCTAGCAATGGTAAGTCATTGGCTAAGTTGCCTTGGCTTAAGGCACTCAGAGTCCACAAAAAGGGTATCCAAACCCTTCAACAAACATTTCATAGACCCACAATGCATATCACGTAGTGGGAAGAATTTTGTGCATTGTATAGGCTTCATAACCAGGACCATTCAACTTTTGATGGTCTCGTGAATGTTATTCCTGTAGAGATACTTCATAAGGTTGGAATTCATGGGACCAAACCTTGGTGGAAGGACTCGAAGTGGTACCCAGACACCCCTTTAAGGCATTACAAGCCTAGGCTTGGTTATCAGTGGCTTTCACCACATTTTCTTATGATTCAAAGTTTGAACCAAAGGTGGCTTCTTCAATCTCATGCTCAGGTCTAGCACAAAAAAAATTGCTACCACTTGGTCTACAAGTGTTGAGCTAAAACTTTCCCACTTTGCTTGGTGTATTCTTTTCCAAGGCTTTCTAGTGGGTTCTCAGCTTGTTCACCTGGGGGTCCAAGACCATCATTGCCCTTTTGTGGGAAATCTAAGAATTTTATGCATCTTTTGTTGGTTTTTCCCTAGAGCTTAGCATATTTGGACTTGGATTCATGACTTCTTTTGGCCCTTTAGGCTGGAGCATTTCTTTTGGCATATGATTCTGCTGGGTGACTTGCCCAGATTTCCTACTAAGTATACCCAACTTTGGCACACTTTCAGGGTGGAAATCCTCTTCAATATTTGGAAAGACAGAAATGCCTGCATATTTGATCATTCTCAAATGGATATTAATGTTTCCTTATATGCTAAATCTATTATTTATTCTAATGTTCTCTTAAAGATTTAGGTGCAAGCTAATAAAGTTGCACTTGACCACCTGCAAGTGCTTCTAGACCACTGGGGCAATGCCCCATGTATTATTGCTTGGGTGCTCACTTCACCTGGACCTCCTCCCATGGTTGGTCACCTTCTCAAGGCCGACAGTGGAGTGGTTTTGTGCATCCCCACTCTCAACCTCCTCTTGGGTGGGATTCTTGCTCTCCTTGGTGGACCTTCTCTCCTCTGTCGTGGGCTAGCCAAGGGTGGCCCTCTAGCAATGCTTCGAGGAGCGGCAGTGGCAGCTCCGGATGGCCCTCTGATGACACTCCTGCTTCTAGCTCTAGTTGGCTAGATTCTAGCAAAAGTTTTATGTGTTTGGTGCTTGCAATCTCGCCCTAGCACAAGGATAAAGATAAAGAGAAGGAACAAGATAGTGATGATGGTTGGGGTCCTCCTCCTAATGTCACTCCAGACCCCACTGATGTATGGGGGAAGAATTTGGATGACAAAGACCCTCCTAGATCTATTGGCACTACTTTGGCCACTTAATGGCCCTTTTTTATATGTTTTGTAATCATGGACTTCTGGGCTCAACCCATGTGATTGGTTGATTTTTTGGCTTTTCTGGGCTTTGCTCATGTGACTCTCGGGGTGTGCCTTCTTACCACCCATCTTTTTTTGTGAATATGTAACTTTATCTTTATATTAATATAGATAGCTGCCTATTCATCAAAAAAATATGGGCAAGAAAGAAAAAGACCAAACCAAACAACTATACATAACTAAATTCTAACCTCAAGTGAAATATGCCTTCAAGAATTATCAATGCACTGGCAACTCAAGAAGTTCTTCGATCGAATTTTGTAGGAACTATGAGTCTTCTCCATATGTTTTACTAATTAGATATGGAAACATCCATAGAGCATGAAAATTCCCATGCTTTATATTTTCTTATGCTTTTGCATTCCACATTAACGCCATATCTCGAATCTCAAAATTTCTTTGAGAAGACCTTATTGAACACCCATAATAGTAAGGGAGGGTGAATAAGTATTCTGCAAAACCACTTAAACATTTAAACATGTATTTGAAACATAATATTCAATTTGCAGTAAGGAAAGAAACCACGAAAGAAATCATCAAAGCATATAACACATGAATGCCAATTTTTAATGTGGAAAACCTGAAAAGGGAAAAACCATGGTGAAGATTAGCTCACAATTTATTATAACTAATCATAACATATTACAAAATGGCTCACTTCCTTTTAGACTCACTATCTAGAGGACTCACTATCTAGGGAATAAGAGAAATAGAAGAAATGACTCACTTCTAGGAAAGAGGGTTGGCTCACTGCCAAGATTTGAACTGCTAAAAATGCATCTACAATATGTAGGAAACAAAGTTCCACTAGAGCTCAAAATACCGAATCAACACACTTCATACCACACAACTTCCACACTATGTTATGCTTTACATTCACATAACACTCACATTTTACTCACATACTTCACATTGCATTACACTACTACTACTTCACAAAACTAAAAATGATCTTACATTTATAAACATTACATCCACAAACACTTGCAAGATGAATTAGGTTGGCCTAATTAAAGGTAACGTACATAACATAACTTGTTGGCTCAAGATTCAAGGAAACAAACTTTGTTACTTAATAAAAAACTTGTAATGTGTGTCTAAATAGGTCAGAGAGTACCCATCATGGGTATGTGTAGGATCATCATGACAAAAATAGGCCATTAAGTGGCAAAAAAATCAAAAAAATCAGAGTTAGGCAACCTGACATAAAAATTTGAATAAGTTATCTATATTATTTCAAAAATATGTAAGAATAGAATCTATAGAAAATTAAATGTAGTTTCTAAACTACTAGGTTTCTTTAAAATATCTATTTGGGAAAATTTGAAATTTCAATGTAGTAGCACTTAAATTTCAAGGAAAAATAAGAAGTAGGTGTCTCATTCACCACCTAACCACAATAAAATGATAATATTTTAGATATAAGTAGAGGACTCATTTCCCAATGTGATGCATATTTTTTTGTAATTTTTTCCAAGTAAATAATTAATTATGAATTTTTTATTACAAATTTTAAAAAATATTAAAACTCGTATGTCTAACCACCTTAACTTGGTCAAAACTTCATGAAATTCATTTTTTTGTTTTAATCCTAACTAGAAAACACCTAATACTACCAGGTTGAACTTTTGTCACTCATAACTTCAAAACCATAAACAAAAACAAGATGAAAATATAGAATTAGGTTCCTCTATCAACCAAAAAAAATATATTAGTTCAACGTAGAGCAAGATATTCATCAGTAGACCAAATGGACCCAAATACCAGATCCCCTATACATAAACACGCCTGAATTGACACTTCGTTAATTTCCACAATTATTTCCTTCACCAGATCAAACCTTCTTGAAAAATTATCTTTCACTATCATCCTCAAACATACTCAAGCAATAAATGGTCTTTGTATAGGGATGAAATGTTGACATCAATGATAACACTACAATGCATGACTATACTAGTGATTTTTTTAGTGGCTAATATTCACCAATTAGCTAATAGTTTGAGCTATAACATGACTTGAATCACCACATTTTTATAAAATTTTATTATAGTCTTATTTAAATCACCAAATAATTTATTTTATTAAAAAATTTAACTCAAATATTTTCCACAATATTCGATACATGATTAGTAGATTTTCCTAACTTTTATAAATTATAGTAGAAATCCAAATTAATTTTCCAATAGTATATCATCATTATTAGTTGCTTTAGGACTATATTTCTAATCTTTAGTTTTCACCATTAATTTATAATATAATCTAATGGCCCTTGTTGTGTTCCATGAGGTAAAATTTACCCACAATCTCTAATGCTCATGGGGCCCACAATTTCGTGTCTTATGAGCATTATAGATTGTGGGTACATTTTACCTCACAGAGTACAACGAGGGTCATTAGATCAATGATCTAAAATAAATTTTTATCCCTATGAGAATTATAGATCATGGGTACATTTTACCTTGCAAAGTACAATGAGGACCATTATATTATATTTTAAAACAATGGTGGAAATTCTACCCCTTAAACCTATCAATAATTTCAACTCTCGAGCCCCTACTTTTCCATGAGAATTATTTTTAGATTGGATGGATTTTCCATCATAATTAATGAATTTTCCTATTATTTTTCAAGATTCACCAAAATTTTCTATAAAATTTTAGTAATGTAAAAAAATTTCCAATAAAATTAATACTTTTTCCAAAAAAAATGGAAAAATTCAACAATAGAAATTAATATTTTTTCCTAAGAAAATGAAATATTTGCTGGGATTTTATATCTTTTTTTGAGGGGAGTTTCTTAAAGTTGTCACTAGACTATACAATTTGTGCTCATCCCACATGTTCATGTTACCAACAAATGCATCAATGAAAAAATCCTTATTTTTCCAGCCATGACTAGTATTTGGTAGTAGAAGGCTTGATACTATTCAAGAACAAAGCATTCTTGGTTCTGGGATCCAAGGTAAAAGAGAAGATATTAGAGGCTTACCATAATGTACCAAAAGTAGGACATCCTAAATTCTACAAATCTTACTAATAGATCAAAGAAAGGTTTTCTTAGAAAGGCCTTAAGGAGGATATTCTCTCACACATTAGGGAATGCATCACATGTTAGCAAAACAAGGGGGAACAAGAATTTTTTACTGGATTACTGCAACCTATTCCCATTCTAGAACATAAATGGGAGATCAACTTCATGGATTTCATCATCAAATTACCCAAGGTGTGTAAAGAAAAGACTACATTTATGTTGTAGTGAATAGATTTACTAAGTATGATCATTTCTTTTACATCTCTAGTGACTATAAAGATCCACAAGCTGCAAAACTATTCTTCAAGGAAGTTTTCTAGCTACATGGGCTACCCAAGAACATCATAAGTGATAGAGATAGTTGGTTCCTTGATGTATTTCAGAGAGAATTGTTTCTTTTAACCAACACTAAGACCATCCCTATCACTAGCTACCACATGAGAACTAATGGGTAGATTGAAATTATGAAAAAATGGGTGGAATGTTATTTACAGAACTATATCACTAGCTAACAATCACCATTGATCGCTTCATTTGGGATATTATTGCTACAACACCACTCATATGTCAATTAGCATGTCTCCTTTCAAAAAACTATACATATATGATGCTTTGACCTTTGTAGAATTAGTTATTATAGAAAGTAGGGTTTTGAAAAGTAATCTGGTCAAACAAAATTAGGAGATTCTAAAATCACTTAAGGATCACTTGTAAAATGATCAAAATCAACAAAAGATGTATGTAGATAGGAGGTGCATAAAAAGGTCATTTGGGGTAGGGGATATGGTGTTCATAAGGTTGCAACCATATAGATAGTCTTCCATCAAGAAAGATGGAGCAAAGAAGCTCAAGCCTAAGTTCTATGGGACATACAAGATAATCCAAAAGGTTGGAGAAGTTGCTTATGAGGCCGAGCTTCCAATAGATAGCAAAATCCACAATGTTTTCCATATTTCATATTTGAAGAAGGTTTTTGGATTGAATATATCTCCTACAACTGAGTTACCACCACTAGATGGTGTAAGAAAACTCACTCTCATTCAAGAAGCAATGATCAACACATGACTCAAGGATCTGAGAAATAAAAGCATAATAGAATATATTTGTTCATTGGAAGAATCTATCAATTTAAGATACCACTTGGGAAGGACATGAAGTGCTCAAGCACTCTAATTTTCATTGCTTGAGGACAAACAATTTTGAGAGGGAAGGACTTATCATGTCCCTTTTTTTTTGGAAAAACCATTGCAGAATTGCATCTAGGAATCATGCCACATATCATCATAAAAGGGCCAATTAGAATGCAATCAAGAACATGAGATCAACCAAGAGCCATCTATATTCTATCCAAATTTCATAATACAAGGATCAAGCTCTAGAAATTTATTGCCAATAGAAGATCGTCAGTCTAGACTCTCTGTATTAGAATAGAATCCCTCTCGGGAATTCCTCTGCATTCTTTCATAGGAACATATTCTGACTTGCAATTTGGAACATAGCATCCACAATGATACCTACACATCATATCCAAATCTCAAGGGAAATGGATTAGGTATCGAAAAGATATTATTATCAGAAGATAATGGTGTCGAGAAAAAGTCACCTACTTCAGTAGACATAATGGATAAGACACCTTCGGATCATGTGGCATCAATTGTGAAGTTTCAAGAAGAAGGATGGAGCTAGAGGAGCATGTGGATAGGTCCTTGGAGTGGCACACTAATTCCAAAAGAATCTACTTTAGCCTTAAGGCCGACCTAGTGTAGTGTGTCAAATTCAAATTTTGAGCTTTGGTGTCATTTTGGCTCAAGGCCAACTTGCTCTTGAGGGCATTCTCATTCAGGGATTGCATCTAAGCTTCAAGAATTCTATAAAGAAATTAATAATACTGTTGTTGATCTATGGTAACCTTGTATATCATTTTGGATCATTGTGTGAGTTGCAATTGATATATCAAGTTTATAAATATATTGGAGTATTCTCATTGCGTTCATTTGGTAATGTGTATTGAATGCAACATGCAAATTATCCTTTTGTTAAAATTATATGTTAGGGACATTACACACTTTGCTCATACAATTTATTATTTGACATTTTCTATAATATATTATTAAATAATTTATAATATAGATTATTTTATAAATAAAAAAAATAAAAAATAAATTTAAATAATTTTTTAAAATATTTTAAACTTTTAAATAATTTTTTAAATAATTTTAATATTTTTAGTATAAATTATAATTAAAAATTAAAATATAAAAATATGTTTTATACATTTCTTCTACACAATCTTTAAATATCCCATTTCTAATCATGTTGTCATTATGATTGCCGTTTTCGTTTCTTGTTTCTAGTAACATAGTCTCCTTGTTGACAAGCTTGCTTCTAATTTTGTAATAATCAGACATTGTCAAAATCTGCTTGAAAGCAACAAGACCTCTTGAAATGGCATTTACTTTTAGCTATATAATCTCCCTCATTTTTTTCCACCAAGGGTATTTAATCACATGAGCTCTCCTCCTGTCTATTAAGTCAAATGACCTCTTGGAAGAATGCAGAGTTCAAAATGATATATTCATGGAAATTATAATTCCACTAGCCAAAGAACATATGTTTATATGATGACAGTCAAGTTATTCCTAAAGTAAATGAATCAAAAGAGTCTACCTAACAAAAGAAAGAACGTGCATTTGAATTATGCAAATTATTCTTGGATGGTAGTGTAGTGTGTGACTAGTATCTCTAGCTAGGGAGAAATAATCAAGCTGAATATGAGTCATATGTACATGGACTCTTGCTAGTTGAAAACATGAGCATCAAACGACACCATGTGTTCAAGATTTTGAACTAGTCATTAGCCAAGAAAGAATGACTATGACCACCAAAACATATCCAAATGAGGTCATATATACATCAAGTATGGGACCTCCTTGAGAGTTGTGAAGATCCCATTTCCAGTTGATACCTAGAGCACAAAATGCTGACCACGAGACTACCCTTCGCTCTCAGATATCTTTTGTATATAACAACAGATCCTTACTTGGGTGCAAGGGCAAAGTCTTTCCCCCAGTCAAGTTGTATTAAATCAGAAACCAGTGTACAAATTTGAAACCAGAGTAGCATAATCATAGTTAGTCAAAGATTTCGTCTTCTCCTTCAGATTTCTTTCATTTTTCTTTTAAACATATCTCCTTTTTTCAGAAATTTACGGCTGGATTCATGCACCATTCACGACCACTGGTGAAGATACACAGAGATAATAAACAGGCACAATCTAAGATCAGAACAAGTACACTCTACTTTTCAAGCAGCATGACAAACGACCTTATTTGTATAGTGACAGTCTAATAATGCTCTTTTATCCTTTTTAAATTAGCAAGGCATAAAGTCATGGCAACAATTACAGCTCGTGTTTGAACAAAATATTTGCTGGTACACAGTTACATCCACCAAAACCAGTACGAAATTGGAATGGGTAGATAACAGGAGGACGTTTCTTATATTTAATTACACTATTGAGTTTCATTTTCCCTTATTTAATGATCTGAGTTGGTGCAAAGTTTAACTATTCAAATTCAAATTCGAGATGTCTATTTTACTTGGAGGATATGATGGACACATCTCATGACTTGTGATAAGGGAAAAGTCCAATTGAAATCATTCTTGAGGTACAGGTGCATTTGGTAATTTGGGTTTATATGGATCCTAAGATAACTTATTTTATGAAGTCAAATAAGACAAGGGTTTTTATGTCTAGGAATTAGTTAAAAGAGGTTATATATTATTAATATTTCATAAGGTTAGGTTAAATTAACATTGGGATTAGATTTTACTGAGTTTTCTTTATTGAATAGTTGTATTGGGTTTTTTATGGGATTCATATATAAATCAAGGGTTTAGACTCATTTGAGTAATGATGGTAGAGGTGTATGGATAGAGCATGATTTGAAAGTTCATAGTAAAATTGAAGTTGAGTGTAATTCAAATAGTTGAGGTTAGAAGTCTATAGACACATCAGTGAGGATCTAATTGTCCATTGCTTGTGGTGTAAGAAAAGGATTAACAATTTGTAGTAGCACTCATGTTCCCAAATTATTTTACAACTCATGTTTAGAGTATGAATGAGTTCTTACTGAATTCTATTGCATTGGGTTATAAGACCTTTTAGTTTGTAACTATTATAAGGTTAAAATACCTAACTATAATACCCTAACAAATTTATGTAATTATTGTGGATAAATAAACACTATTTTCTCCATTTAGTTGTGTATTGGTTATTGCTTGCAAATTGATTATATATGGGTGATGGATATTTAGATCTAGGGGTTAGGGTGCATGGTTGTAAAGCCTTTTATTGGAACCCTCTACACATGACTTCATCATGGTATTAAAGCTTGGATTACTATTGGAGTGAGTTATCACCACAAAAAAAGGTTTATGAATGTGTTGCACTACAAGTGGTCCATTCAAAGGAGTGGTTGATACAAATTGTGTGCATGTTTTACACTATAGGTGATTGTTCAAAGGGGTGCCTCACAATAGTTTGTAAAATTTCCATAAGTTATAAGTGATCCATTAGAGTATCTCACATATAAATCATGTCACATTGTGGGGCATACATCAAAGGGGTGGGTTGCATATAGATTATATGTATGTCACATTATAGTTGATCCATTAGAGGGTGGTTCATAGATATTTTGTGCAGGTGTTACATAATAGGTGATCATTTAGAAGGGTGGATTACAAACTTCCTATGTCTACATTAGATTGTAATTGATCCATCAAAGGGTGGCCCAAAGAAAGATGTTTCTTATAGTGTTGTGGTTCTGAGCTGAGGTTGTTGATATAGCATTGAGGATGAGAAATTTAACACATAATTGACATCAAATCTTATAGTTTAAAAGAAAAAAATTAAAGATTTGTAGGCAAAAGACTCAAAATAATGTAATCTATAAGAAGTAAAATTCATAGTAAAGAGTGATTTGAATTGAGAAATAAACTGGGGATCCTTATGGCAACATGCCACATGAAGGATTAATTGTTAAGCATAGAGTTATAGTTTTAAGTTTGTAAAGATCCTTGGGGAAGAAAATAGAAAATAAACTTGAAATGTTCAAGGATGTGGTGTCCAAAATTAAAATGTTGGTGGAACAAAAAAATTATGAGATGCTTGGTTAGGTAAAAACTATAGTATAACAACTAAAACTAGCAAGGAAATGGTACCTAGACCAATAGAATAATAGATAGTACACTAAGGAAATATGACATATGTAGTAGCAAAAACTCTTAAGTAGGGTGAGGAATAAACTATCCAACAATAAGATATAAGAAGAGGATTTTATGTAATATCCCTCTTTAAATCAATTCCAAGTCTGCAACAAATTTATCTTTGCCCAAATTCAAAAAGAGAAAAATCGGGTACAATGAAACTTTCACCAAATCCTTGAAATTTTCTATTAAATTTTGTGAAACTAGAAAGTGGATGACTTGCCATAGAAATTACATAGTTTTTGCATTATATTATTGTTATTTATAATAGTGAACAACAAAATTAAGCAGTTGCAAATTGCATCATTGGTAACACACTTTAGAGACCAAAACACAACAAAATCAATTACAACCTCACACATAAATTCTCTAGAACTTCATACAAAGTTTAAACAAAAAATATGTATTAAAATAATTCAATAATTAATAAAAAATGTTTCTAACAAAAATATGTATTAAAATACTTCAATAATCAATAACAAATGCTTCTAACAATAACAATACAAAAAACTCTAAACTATGCACTCTAAAATATACTATCCCAATCAATTATTTGATGAAAGCACACCAAAATGATAATCTTCAGCACCAATGCAACTTCTGAGTGAAATCGCTCCTATAGACCCTCAAAGCCACTGTTATGAGTCTCAACGTCCTTGGTTTTCTAGCCTTAGAGATTATTCCCACAATAGTTTACCAACCATTGTAGAAAAATCCAAAACTTGTGAAAGGAAACAATCATAGAAAGAATAATACTTGCAAGTAAAAGTAATTAAAATATTGAAACCAATCTAGCACCAAACTTGGGCACCCAAATTCCAGTGCCTAGGAGGAAGATCCTTGTACAATAAGAAACTAACTCTTGATGCCAAGTTTTGATTCATCATTCAAACACACCCATCTAATTTGTTAAAAATAAATTCCATTATCTTGCACCACTCTCCATCCAAATCACAAACATTTTACTTTTCAAAAAATCCACCGCCTCCTTGATCCCAACTAATAATTCATGAAAATTTGATATTTTTCCACCAAAAATAATTTAATTCATTCATTATGAGAAATCAACTTTCTCAGTTTATCCACAAGTCCAAACTTACTATATTAGGAAACTAGGCCTACTATAAATAGTAAGTGCTAAATTTAGAAAGGGGACATGACAAGTCCTTCCTCCTAAAGATTGATTATCCTCAAGAAATGAAGGTTTGGATGGTTGAGAACTTTTGACCATTCCTAGGTTGCATCTTCAATTGGAAAATCCATTCACTTGACTAAATGCTTGGTGATGCCTATGTTTTGTAACTTTTTCTCCCTTGTTTCCAAAACCTTTTTAGGTATCATAATAATCTTTCCTTCATCATCTAAAGGTGGCATCACAGGAGAATTCACAAATTTCTATCCCAGCACTCTCTTCAAGCATGAAACATGAAAAATATTGTGTATTTTGCAACTTGGTGGAAACTCCAGCTCATAAGCTACTTCCCCAACCTTCCTGGTGACTTTGTAAGGTCCATAGAATTTTGGCTTGTTCTTTTCTACCTCACTTTTCTTTAGGGAAATTTTCTATATGGCTGCAACAAAAACCAAGTCACCAACCTCAAAAACTCTTTGTTATCTTATTATTTGCATACATTTTTTTTTATTTTGATCATGGTGTAAATTGTCTTTAAGGGCGGGTGTAAAAAGTTGAGGGCAAAAAAGTGGTCAACTTTTTTAAAAAAATTGAAAATTCATAGCACAGGTGTGTCATAATGCACTTGCATTATGTATTGGTGTGACTGAGCCTAAGGCTTGGTCACACCAAGCCTATAATGTGCTTGCATTATAATGTGAGCGTGTTTTGAGTCTTTATAACAAAAAAAAGCAAATCAAAATCATTTTACACTATCATATTTCTTCATATGTGGCTTGCAAACCATTCCAAGGCATGCTTGCATTGTGGAGACCTCAAATTCATCCATTTTCTTCACCGAATTACTCTATTTCTTCACCAGAATATTGTCACATTAATGGGCAGCTCAAAGGAGTAAGCTTTTACTGGTTTTTTTTTTGTGAATTTGTTGTTAATTAGGTAGATTTAATGTTTTTTATGTTAATTTCTTTAATTATCAGGAGTTGAAAATCCACTTGATTCTCCACCTCAAAATCCTTCTCCTCCTCATGAACAAGCACACCAAATAAATCCTGATGAATAACTACAACAACAAACCTCTCCAACAATTCCTCAACATCCTCTTGGAACTCAACAATTTAATGGGGGAAATTGAAAACAACAAAAAACAAATAAATTAGGAGTTAATTGAGAGGTTGAACATGTTGCAAGAATGGAAGGATTGAAGGTGTTGTCATTGATTTCAATTGATCAACTAGTTATCAATCGGTTGTTGTTGGTTGTATATGTTGAGGATATTGAGAAAATTGTATTGAAGATATGTTGCAAGTGTTCAGTGGTTGCTCTGAGTTTTGGTCTATATTTTATCCTATGTTTGTGCAGTTCAGATGTGTTGGTCATGATTGCTAGAAGATGCCATATCCATATGTTTAGTTTTTGATTCATTGTATAGTGCAAGTTATGTTCACCAGTTGTGAACTATGGTTTTATGTGTTTCTGGTTGAGGTCTGGGAGAAATGCTACTAGTCCATATTTCTCTTTGATAAAGTCTTATGACTTACGGTTCTAGAGTTGAGTTGCCTTGATTTTGTTTCAGAAGATAATTTCATCATTTGGAAGATTCATGCTTAATGGTTATGTGTTTTATGCTGGTTTGGATGACCTTGTGTTGAACACTACTTTTGAAGTTGATGAAGCATGTTGGATATATTTGGGTCCCTATGAAGCATTTTTTTGGGTCGTCATCATTCTATTTCCACCAAAGGATGTTTTAATGCTGACCTAATTTGAATTTAATGTTGGATGGCTGACTTTGGATATGTTTCAAAGTTGAAGATGGCATAAATACAGGATGAGTTAGTGGTGAAGGATATACAAGAGTGAAGAAGAAAGATAAGTGAAAATAAAAAGAGTAGATAGATGTTACATTGATGCTATTCAGTGAGTGTGTGTGATGCAAGTGTGGCAGATTAGTGCGAAGCCTAAATGTTGAGTTTTCAGATGTAGTGAGTAGAAGGTGAACTCTATCATTCATGCATGTCTGTGAGTGATTATGGTGGAATCCTTTGTTGCATTGAGATTGTCTTCTCTATGTAACAAGTCTTCTTTTTCTTCTTTGTATCTCTGTGGCAATGAGCCCTCCGGGTTGTTAGCCATGTTGGATAGTGAGTCCTGTTCTGAATAGTGGTTCCTTGTTTCGACAGTGAGCCTTGTTTCAGAGGCAGTGAACCTCTTGTAATCAGTTTTGATATTCTCTATAGTGTGATTTAATCCTCACTATGGTTTTTCCCTCATTGGGCTTCCACGTAAATCTGGTGTTATTGTGTTTATGTGTTGGATTTAAGTTTTGCATTAGCATTTGATTATTAATCATTTAAGCGGTGTTAAGAATTAGTTTTGATGATTGAATTAAAACTTTAAATCTGTGAAAATTGTTTCACCCCCCTCTCAGTTGTCCTATTCAACAATTGGTATTAGATCTTGGTTCCTTGGTGAAGAGTATAACAACTTGAGGAAGGTATGGGATGGTTGGAAATATGATTTATGATTATCTAAGGTTTTATGGAACT
>VDFB02026320.1:25078714-25097585 GCA_007258455.2 Sequoia sempervirens | reverse complement strand
CTTAAGGATCACTTGCAAAATGATTAGAATCAACAAAAGATGTATGTAGATAGGAGGTGCATAAAAAGGTCATTTGGGGTAGGGGATGTGATGTTCATAAGGTTGAAACCATATAGATAGGGGTGATCCCACAATAGTGGTTTACAATTTTTGGCCAAAATGGACAATAAAATTATTATTTTTAACTAAATTTTCACATTCGGGCACCTATAGCGGCTAAACTATCAAGAATTTAAAAATTATGAAAACTAGAGTCTCGTCACATTTTGTCTGTAGATTCTAAAAATATTTTTTTCAAAATTTTTGGAATTAGATTGCACTTCTTTTTCCATCTCCCACGAAGACTAATTTTTTTTTGAAAAACAACATTTTTAAAAATGGCTTTTACCATTATAACACACTTTTTCCATGAAGGATAAAATTATAATTCTTTCAAATTTAGATTCATAACTCTAATATCTAGAGCTTCCACTTGGTTAGATAGTTTTTAATTAAATATTTTTTCTTTAATCAAGTTTCGAATTCAAACCAATTATAATTCAGACATAGCGTGACCGTATAACACAATTTTTTTTTGTATATGCTCGAAATTCTTTTTTTTTTTGTTGGATCAAAGGGACTTCAATATTTGGTGCACTCATTTTTTTTTTATTTTTTTTTGATAATATGCTATTTTTCCACATGTGCAGAACAAAGACCTTCATTTTTGATGAAAAACCTATGTTTAATAAAACTAAAAAAACAAATACATAATAAAACCAAAACATATTAAAATTATATTCATTGGATAGCTCATTTCGAGGACTACCTAATTCCAGTTGGGTTTGACAAAATTCATCCATTTTCATCCTCAACCCGAGCTCTGAAGTGCCAAAATTCAAGGTGTTTTTTGTGTCTCAAGGGCGGATGAGGAATAAGGGGGGTTCAAATGAACCCCTAGGGGTTCGAGTGAACCAGGGTTCATTCTAACCCCCCTTTTATAAGGGGTTTTGTTGGATTTTTTGGTGGGAAAGCATTAAAAGGGTTCGTTCGAACCTAGGTTCTAGCGAACCCCTAATGGAAGGAGCTAGAGGAGCATGAGGATAAGACACCTTTGGATCATGTGGCATCAATTGTGAAGTTTCAAGAAGAGGGAAGGAGCTAGAGGAGCATGTGGATAGGTCCATGGAGTGGCACACTAATTCCAAAAGAATCTACTTTGGCCTTAACGCCGACCTAGTGTAGCATGTCAAATTCAAATTTTGAGCTTTGGTGCCATTTTGGCTCAAGGCCAACTTGCTCCCGAGGGCATTCTCATCCAGGGATTGCATCTGAGCTTCAAGAATTCTATAAAGAAATTAATAATACTATTGTTGATCTATGGTAACCTTGTATATCATTCTGGATCATTGTGTGAGTTGTAATTGATATATCAAGTTTATAAATATATTGGAGTATTATCTTTGTGTTCATTTGTTGATGTGTATTGAATGCAATATGCAAATTATCCTTTTGTTAAAATTATATGTTAGGGACATTACACACTTTGCTCATACAGTTTATTATTTGACATTTTCTATAATATATTATTAAATAATTTATAATATAGATTATTTTATAAATAAAAATAAATAAATAAAAAATTTAAATGATTTTTTAAAATATTTTAAACTTTTAAATAATTCTTTTAATTCTTTTAATATTTTTAGTATAAATTATAATTAAAAATTAAAATATAAAAATACGTTTTATACATTTCTTCTTCGCAATCTTTAAATATCCCATTTCTAATCACGTTGTCATTATGATTGCCGTTTCTGTTTCTTGTTTCTAGTAACATAGTCTCCTTGTTGACAAGCTTGCTTCTGATTTTGTAATAATCAGACATCGTCAATATATCTGCTCGAAAGCAACAAGACCTCTTGAAATGGCATTTACTTTTAGCTATATAATCTTCCTCATTTTATTCCACCAAGGGTATTTAATCACATCAGCTCTCCTCCTATCTATTAAGTCAAATGACCTCTTAGAAGAATGCAGAGTTCAAAATGATATATTCATGGAAATTATAATTCCACTAGCCAAGGAACATATGTTTATATGATGACAGTCATGTTATTCCTAAAGTAAATGAATCAAAAGAGTCTACCTAACAAAAGAAAGAACGTGCATTTGAATTATGCAGATTATTCTTGGATGGTAGTGTAGTGTGTGACTAATATCTCTAGCTGGGGAGAAATAATCAAGCTGAATACGAGTGATATGTACATGGACTCTTGCTAGTTGAAAACATGGGCATGAAACGACACCATGTGTTCAAGATTTTGAACTAGTCATTAGCCAAGAAAGAATGACTATGACCACCAAAACATATCCAAATGAGGTCATATATACATCAAGTATGGGACCTCCTTGAGAGTTGTGAAGATCCCATTTCCAGTTGATACCTAGAGCACAAAATGCTGACCACGAGACTACCCTTCGCTCTCAGATATCTTTTGTATATAACAACAGATCCTTACTTGGGTGCAAGGGCAAAGTCTTTCCCCCAGTCAAGTTGTATTAAATCAGAAACCAGTGTACAAATTTGAAACCAGAGTAGCATAATCATAGTTAGTCAAAGATTTCGTCTTCTCCTTCAGATTTCTTTCATTTTTCTTTTAAACATATCTCCTTTTTTCAGAAATTTACGGCTGGATTCATGCACCATTCACGACCACTGGTGAAGATACACAGAGATAATAAACAGGCACAATCTAAGATCAGAACAAGTACACTCTACTTTTCAAGCAGCATGACAAACGACCTTATTTGTATAGTGACAGTCTAATAATGCTCTTTTATCCTTTTTAAATTAGCAAGGCATAAAGTCATGGCAACAATTACAGCTCGTGTTTGAACAAAATATTTGCTGGTACACAGTTACATCCACCAAAACCAGTACGAAATTGGAATGGGTAGATAACAGGAGGACGTTTCTTATATTTAATTACACTATTGAGTTTCATTTTCCCTTATTTAATGATCTGAGTTGGTGCAAAGTTTAACTATTCAAATTCAAATTCGAGATGTCTATTTTACTTGGAGGATATGATGGACACATCTCATGACTTGTGATAAGGGAAAAGTCCAATTGAAATCATTCTTGAGGTACAGGTGCATTTGGTAATTTGGGTTTATATGGATCCTAAGATAACTTATTTTATGAAGTCAAATAAGACAAGGGTTTTTATGTCTAGGAATTAGTTAAAAGAGGTTATATATTATTAATATTTCATAAGGTTAGGTTAAATTAACATTGGGATTAGATTTTACTGAGTTTTCTTTATTGAATAGTTGTATTGGGTTTTTTATGGGATTCATATATAAATCAAGGGTTTAGACTCATTTGAGTAATGATGGTAGAGGTGTATGGATAGAGCATGATTTGAAAGTTCATAGTAAAATTGAAGTTGAGTGTAATTCAAATAGTTGAGGTTAGAAGTCTATAGACACATCAGTGAGGATCTAATTGTCCATTGCTTGTGGTGTAAGAAAAGGATTAACAATTTGTAGTAGCACTCATGTTCCCAAATTATTTTACAACTCATGTTTAGAGTATGAATGAGTTCTTACTGAATTCTATTGCATTGGGTTATAAGACCTTTTAGTTTGTAACTATTATAAGGTTAAAATACCTAACTATAATACCCTAACAAATTTATGTAATTATTGTGGATAAATAAACACTATTTTCTCCATTTAGTTGTGTATTGGTTATTGCTTGCAAATTGATTATATATGGGTGATGGATATTTAGATCTAGGGGTTAGGGTGCATGGTTGTAAAGCCTTTTATTGGAACCCTCTACACATGACTTCATCATGGTATTAAAGCTTGGATTACTATTGGAGTGAGTTATCACCACAAAAAAAGGTTTATGAATGTGTTGCACTACAAGTGGTCCATTCAAAGGAGTGGTTGATACAAATTGTGTGCATGTTTTACACTATAGGTGATTGTTCAAAGGGGTGCCTCACAATAGTTTGTAAAATTTCCATAAGTTATAAGTGATCCATTAGAGTATCTCACATATAAATCATGTCACATTGTGGGGCATACATCAAAGGGGTGGGTTGCATATAGATTATATGTATGTCACATTATAGTTGATCCATTAGAGGGTGGTTCATAGATATTTTGTGCAGGTGTTACATAATAGGTGATCATTTAGAAGGGTGGATTACAAACTTCCTATGTCTACATTAGATTGTAATTGATCCATCAAAGGGTGGCCCAAAGAAAGATGTTTCTTATAGTGTTGTGGTTCTGAGCTGAGGTTGTTGATATAGCATTGAGGATGAGAAATTTAACACATAATTGACATCAAATCTTATAGTTTAAAAGAAAAAAATTAAAGATTTGTAGGCAAAAGACTCAAAATAATGTAATCTATAAGAAGTAAAATTCATAGTAAAGAGTGATTTGAATTGAGAAATAAACTGGGGATCCTTATGGCAACATGCCACATGAAGGATTAATTGTTAAGCATAGAGTTATAGTTTTAAGTTTGTAAAGATCCTTGGGGAAGAAAATAGAAAATAAACTTGAAATGTTCAAGGATGTGGTGTCCAAAATTAAAATGTTGGTGGAACAAAAAAATTATGAGATGCTTGGTTAGGTAAAAACTATAGTATAACAACTAAAACTAGCAAGGAAATGGTACCTAGACCAATAGAATAATAGATAGTACACTAAGGAAATATGACATATGTAGTAGCAAAAACTCTTAAGTAGGGTGAGGAATAAACTATCCAACAATAAGATATAAGAAGAGGATTTTATGTAATATCCCTCTTTAAATCAATTCCAAGTCTGCAACAAATTTATCTTTGCCCAAATTCAAAAAGAGAAAAATCGGGTACAATGAAACTTTCACCAAATCCTTGAAATTTTCTATTAAATTTTGTGAAACTAGAAAGTGGATGACTTGCCATAGAAATTACATAGTTTTTGCATTATATTATTGTTATTTATAATAGTGAACAACAAAATTAAGCAGTTGCAAATTGCATCATTGGTAACACACTTTAGAGACCAAAACACAACAAAATCAATTACAACCTCACACATAAATTCTCTAGAACTTCATACAAAGTTTAAACAAAAAATATGTATTAAAATAATTCAATAATTAATAAAAAATGTTTCTAACAAAAATATGTATTAAAATACTTCAATAATCAATAACAAATGCTTCTAACAATAACAATACAAAAAACTCTAAACTATGCACTCTAAAATATACTATCCCAATCAATTATTTGATGAAAGCACACCAAAATGATAATCTTCAGCACCAATGCAACTTCTGAGTGAAATCGCTCCTATAGACCCTCAAAGCCACTGTTATGAGTCTCAACGTCCTTGGTTTTCTAGCCTTAGAGATTATTCCCACAATAGTTTACCAACCATTGTAGAAAAATCCAAAACTTGTGAAAGGAAACAATCATAGAAAGAATAATACTTGCAAGTAAAAGTAATTAAAATATTGAAACCAATCTAGCACCAAACTTGGGCACCCAAATTCCAGTGCCTAGGAGGAAGATCCTTGTACAATAAGAAACTAACTCTTGATGCCAAGTTTTGATTCATCATTCAAACACACCCATCTAATTTGTTAAAAATAAATTCCATTATCTTGCACCACTCTCCATCCAAATCACAAACATTTTACTTTTCAAAAAATCCACCGCCTCCTTGATCCCAACTAATAATTCATGAAAATTTGATATTTTTCCACCAAAAATAATTTAATTCATTCATTATGAGAAATCAACTTTCTCAGTTTATCCACAAGTCCAAACTTACTATATTAGGAAACTAGGCCTACTATAAATAGTAAGTGCTAAATTTAGAAAGGGGACATGACAAGTCCTTCCTCCTAAAGATTGATTATCCTCAAGAAATGAAGGTTTGGATGGTTGAGAACTTTTGACCATTCCTAGGTTGCATCTTCAATTGGAAAATCCATTCACTTGACTAAATGCTTGGTGATGCCTATGTTTTGTAACTTTTTCTCCCTTGTTTCCAAAACCTTTTTAGGTATCATAATAATCTTTCCTTCATCATCTAAAGGTGGCATCACAGGAGAATTCACAAATTTCTATCCCAGCACTCTCTTCAAGCATGAAACATGAAAAATATTGTGTATTTTGCAACTTGGTGGAAACTCCAGCTCATAAGCTACTTCCCCAACCTTCCTGGTGACTTTGTAAGGTCCATAGAATTTTGGCTTGTTCTTTTCTACCTCACTTTTCTTTAGGGAAATTTTCTATATGGCTGCAACAAAAACCAAGTCACCAACCTCAAAAACTCTTTGTTATCTTATTATTTGCATACATTTTTTTTTATTTTGATCATGGTGTAAATTGTCTTTAAGGGCGGGTGTAAAAAGTTGAGGGCAAAAAAGTGGTCAACTTTTTTAAAAAAATTGAAAATTCATAGCACAGGTGTGTCATAATGCACTTGCATTATGTATTGGTGTGACTGAGCCTAAGGCTTGGTCACACCAAGCCTATAATGTGCTTGCATTATAATGTGAGCGTGTTTTGAGTCTTTATAACAAAAAAAAGCAAATCAAAATCATTTTACACTATCATATTTCTTCATATGTGGCTTGCAAACCATTCCAAGGCATGCTTGCATTGTGGAGACCTCAAATTCATCCATTTTCTTCACCGAATTACTCTATTTCTTCACCAGAATATTGTCACATTAATGGGCAGCTCAAAGGAGTAAGCTTTTACTGGTTTTTTTTTTGTGAATTTGTTGTTAATTAGGTAGATTTAATGTTTTTTATGTTAATTTCTTTAATTATCAGGAGTTGAAAATCCACTTGATTCTCCACCTCAAAATCCTTCTCCTCCTCATGAACAAGCACACCAAATAAATCCTGATGAATAACTACAACAACAAACCTCTCCAACAATTCCTCAACATCCTCTTGGAACTCAACAATTTAATGGGGGAAATTGAAAACAACAAAAAACAAATAAATTAGGAGTTAATTGAGAGGTTGAACATGTTGCAAGAATGGAAGGATTGAAGGTGTTGTCATTGATTTCAATTGATCAACTAGTTATCAATCGGTTGTTGTTGGTTGTATATGTTGAGGATATTGAGAAAATTGTATTGAAGATATGTTGCAAGTGTTCAGTGGTTGCTCTGAGTTTTGGTCTATATTTTATCCTATGTTTGTGCAGTTCAGATGTGTTGGTCATGATTGCTAGAAGATGCCATATCCATATGTTTAGTTTTTGATTCATTGTATAGTGCAAGTTATGTTCACCAGTTGTGAACTATGGTTTTATGTGTTTCTGGTTGAGGTCTGGGAGAAATGCTACTAGTCCATATTTCTCTTTGATAAAGTCTTATGACTTACGGTTCTAGAGTTGAGTTGCCTTGATTTTGTTTCAGAAGATAATTTCATCATTTGGAAGATTCATGCTTAATGGTTATGTGTTTTATGCTGGTTTGGATGACCTTGTGTTGAACACTACTTTTGAAGTTGATGAAGCATGTTGGATATATTTGGGTCCCTATGAAGCATTTTTTTGGGTCGTCATCATTCTATTTCCACCAAAGGATGTTTTAATGCTGACCTAATTTGAATTTAATGTTGGATGGCTGACTTTGGATATGTTTCAAAGTTGAAGATGGCATAAATACAGGATGAGTTAGTGGTGAAGGATATACAAGAGTGAAGAAGAAAGATAAGTGAAAATAAAAAGAGTAGATAGATGTTACATTGATGCTATTCAGTGAGTGTGTGTGATGCAAGTGTGGCAGATTAGTGCGAAGCCTAAATGTTGAGTTTTCAGATGTAGTGAGTAGAAGGTGAACTCTATCATTCATGCATGTCTGTGAGTGATTATGGTGGAATCCTTTGTTGCATTGAGATTGTCTTCTCTATGTAACAAGTCTTCTTTTTCTTCTTTGTATCTCTGTGGCAATGAGCCCTCCGGGTTGTTAGCCATGTTGGATAGTGAGTCCTGTTCTGAATAGTGGTTCCTTGTTTCGACAGTGAGCCTTGTTTCAGAGGCAGTGAACCTCTTGTAATCAGTTTTGATATTCTCTATAGTGTGATTTAATCCTCACTATGGTTTTTCCCTCATTGGGCTTCCACGTAAATCTGGTGTTATTGTGTTTATGTGTTGGATTTAAGTTTTGCATTAGCATTTGATTATTAATCATTTAAGCGGTGTTAAGAATTAGTTTTGATGATTGAATTAAAACTTTAAATCTGTGAAAATTGTTTCACCCCCCTCTCAGTTGTCCTATTCAACAATTGGTATTAGATCTTGGTTCCTTGGTGAAGAGTATAACAACTTGAGGAAGGTATGGGATGGTTGGAAATATGATTTATGATTATCTAAGGTTTTATGGAACTTATTATGCTATCTAGAAAGTATTGATGGAAGAATATCTAGAATATTGTGGATATGATGTGGAGAAAGCTTACAAGAATCCTTACACTCCTCTTGCTAATGGTTCGAGTACAGTTGATGAGATCAAAGAACATGAAGTGAACAATAAGGAGTACATTTTGAAAAATAGTCTAGTACATTCTGAATTGATTAAGGTTCAGAATTTGAAGATTGCTAAGCAAGTCTGGGATGCTTTGGAAAGAGTGCATGAAGGTGATGAAAGATTCAAAGAGGAAAAATTGCAGAATTTGGAAACACAGTTTGAGCTTCTACTTATGTTTGAAGATGGAAATGTTAAAGCTTATGTATAGACATTGGATGAGATAGTGGACAAAATGCGAGGACTTGGTGCTACTATAGATGAAACTAGGATTGTAATGAAGATTCCCAGAACTCTCCCTAATGCTTACAGTGAGAAGGTGTGTTCTATTGAGCATATTATAGATTATAAGACCTCTACTAAAGATCTATTGTTGGGATTTTTGACATCTTATGAGATGAGGAAACTAAATTTATGGAATGGATGTAAATCAAAGATTGCTTTTAAGGCTACAAAAGCTGAAGATCTAGATGAAGAAAACTTTAATGAAAAAGAAGCTAACTTTGTAAGAAGGATAAGGAAAGGATCTGGTAAGTATGAAGGTAAGTTACCCTTTAAGTTCTTTAGTTATGGAGAAATAGGTCATTATGCTAAAAAGTGTCTAGAAAGAGATAAAAGGAATAAACAAAGATATGAGAAAGAGAAGAAAGGAAAGAAGATTAACAGAGCATATTATGTGAATGAGAATGCTAGTATATCTAACAAGGATTCAAAATATGAATATCCTAATGACATTGAATGCGTATTCTTAGTGATTAAGGATGAACCTACTTCTACTCATTCTAAAATATAGGTAAAGGAAATCCCTCTGAAGAAGGAGAAAATTGAAGGTACTGAAAACTCTACCCTACATGCTAAACAAGAAAAGAATTATTGGGTAGTTGTGTTGCAAGGTGTGACCCTTGGTCTTCACACTAAGCACTTGGGTTTGTGACATTGTCTAACCGCCTCTTGTGGTTCTTAACTAAAGATTGTATCGGGCATTGACAAGTTGATCTTTTGGTGCAACAACAAATCCAACAATTGGTATCAAAATTGGTCACAAGTTCAAACCCCACACTTGTGCTAGGGGGATTGTTGCAAGGTGTGACCCTTGGTCTTCCTTGTAGCACTAAGCACTTGGGTTTGTGACATTGTCTGACCACCTCCTATGATTCTTAACCAAAGCTTGTATCATGCATTGAGAGGTCAATTTTTTGGTGCAACGACAAGTCCAAAAATTTGATAATGGTTGTTCACATCACATGATTTGTGATAAAAGTAAGTTTTTTATGTTTGGAGATGATACTAGTGCTAAAATCTATGGGATAGGTTTAGTAAGTTTTGATGGAAAGCATCATACTGATGATGTCTACTTTGTTAAGGGTTTAAGGAATAATCTTTTGAGTGTTGGTCATATTTGTAGTAAGGGATATGATCTTGTGTTCAAGCATGAGAAATGTGAGATCAGGAAAGGATCTGGAACATTGGTTGTTGTAGGAAAGAAATATGAAGGAAAAATCTATCAACTTAAGGGTGCTAATGGACGATGCTTCATGAATCAGATTAATGATAGTTGGTTATGGCATGAGAGAATGTGTCACATGAATTTCAATAACTTGGTGAGGATTAGGGTTGTTCAGGCCATGAGAGATTTACCAAGAATTACAAAGCCTGTTAATGCTATGAACATGAATTGTCAGTTTGGAAAGCAAGCAAGAAATCATTACAGATTAAAGGAATAGTCTACTATTGGACTACTAGATTTAGTTCATACATATCTCTATGGTCCTACAAGAGTGAAAAGTCTACTTGGTGAAAGTTACTTTATGCTTTTAATTGATGATTATTCTAGATATATCTGGATTTCATTTCTTATCTAGAGAAATCAGATGCATTAGATAGATTCAATACATTCAAAGATATGGTCAAAAATGAAGTAAACTTGAAGATATAATGCTTAAGATCTAACAAAGGTGGATAATACACCTCCCATGAGTTTAATATATTTTGTCAGGTGCATGGAATAAAGAGACATTTATCTACTCCAAGAACTCCTCAGTAGAATGGAGTCGTTGAAAGGAAAAACGTAACAATTCAAGAGGTTGCTAGATCTATGATCACTAAGGCTGGTTTGCCAAAATTTTACTGGAAAGAAGCTATTCATACTATTTTTTGTGATTCAATTGAGTGCAAGCAAGAGAAATTAGTACAAAGACTCCCTATGAGCTATGGAATGGAATAATTCCTATTATTAAGTATTTCAAGGTATTTAGAAGCAAATGTTATATTAGAAGAGATGAAGAAAATTTGGGAAAGTTTGATGCAAGAAGTGATGAAGGCATTTTTCTTGGATTTTCTAATAATAGCAAGGCATACAAATGTTTCAATAAAAGACTGAGAAAGATTGTAGAGAGTGCAAATTTCAAGGTTGATGAAATGGTGAAGAATTTTTTTGACATTGATGGATATGTATCTTATGAACCTAATTGTGTAAGAATAGAAGAGATTGAAGAAAAGGAAAAGAATGAGCAAGAAAAGAAGGATGAAAAAAATGAAGAGAAGAAAATGCTCTGGTGATGTCCCCTAAGACACCTAGATATGTACAAAAAAATAATTCTGAAAGTGAGATTATTGGCGAAGAGACAAAAGGTGTATTGAATAGAAGAAAAGTTGTTGCTGAAGTGAATCTATGTTTACTTTCTAAGATTAAACTGAAGACTATAAGTGAAGCTTGTAAATATGAAGACTAGATGGAAGCCATGAAAGAAGAACTTATGAATATTGAGAAGAATCAAACTTGGGACTTGTTCCCAAGATCGACAGATAAAAACATCATTGGATCAAAGTGGGTATTCAAAAATAAGTTGAATGAGAATGGAGAAGTTAGAAACAAAGCAAGTCTTGTGTGTAAAGGTTACTGACAAGTAGAAGGCATAGATTTTTAGGAAACTTTTTCTCTTGTTGCAAGAATGGAATCTATAAGGATATTATTAGCATTTTCTACTCATAAAGACGTTAAGATCTATCAAATGGATGTCAAGTCAACATTTTTTAATGGTGAGATAGAAGAAGAAGTCTGCATGGAACAACCAAAAGGATTTCAGTTGACAGATCAACCAGATATGGTGTACAGATTGAAGAAATATTTATATGTATTGAAGCAAGCTCCTAGAGCTTGGTATGTGAGGTTAGATAGGTATTTGATTTAGCAAGGTTTCAACAAAGGTACAACAAATACTAATCTATATTTTAAGATTGAAAATGACAAAATATTTATTGTAGTTGTGTATGTTGATGACATTATCTTTGGAGGAAATGAAAATATGTGCAAGATGTTTGTGAAAGAGATGCATAAATAATTTTAAATTTCTATTTTTGGAGAGATGAATTTCTTTCTTAGGCTACAGATTAATCAAACAGAGAAAGGAATTTTTATTTTATAGTCTAAGTATGTGAGAGAGATGTTGAAGAAGTTTGGGATGGATGGTCCCAAACCGATATGTACCCCTACGGTGACTAGTTGCAAATTGGGTAAAGATGATGATTCATGTAAGGATTTTCAGAGAAAGTATATATCTATGATTGGTGGACCATTACATTTTATTACTACTAGACTATATATTATGCATGCTTTTTATCTTGTGGCTAGATTTTAAGAAGATCCTAAGGAAACACATGTTGTTGCTATCAAAAGAATATTCAGATATTTGAATGGCATTCTGGATTATGGGTTATGTTATCCTAAAGATACTGACTTTACACTTAGTGCCTATACAAATGTAAATTGGGTTGAATGTGTAGAAGATAGAAAGAGTACAAGTGGTGGTGAATTTTTTCTTGGATGTAGATTGGTGGTATGGTTGAGTAAAAAGCAAGATTCAATCTCCTTGTCTACTGTTGAAGCTAAGTATATTGCTATTGCATCCTATTGTACACAAGTTCTATGGATGAAACTGACATTAAAAGATATCAGAGTGGTATATGATGATCCCATTTCTATCTTTTGTGATAATACAAGCGCAATTAACATTTTAAAGAATCTTGTGATGCACTCAAGGATGAAGCATATATCTATCAAGTATCATTTCTTAAGAGATAAGGTCATGGAGAATGAAGTAAATCTTGATTATGTTTCGATGAAGGATCAAATTGTTGATATTTTCATGAACGATCTTCCTAAAAATACTTTTGAGTATCTTTGGGAGAAGTTAGGGGTCATTTCCATCCTTTCTTGAACTATATGCATATGGAGATGCATTAGTCTGGTGGATCTATGGATCTATCTTTCTTCTAGCTTGATGTTTTGGTGGCTACCTCTTAGGGGGAGTAGGTAGTATTAGGTGTTGTCATTGTGAGTATTCTATTTTTTCATGTCAAAGGAGAAATCAATGGAAAACTATTTTTCCTTTTCTGTTGATCTCAAAGGGGGAGAGGAAGCATGTGAAGAAAAAGAGGAAGTATATAAGAGATTATATACTAAGGGGGAGAAATAGAAAGAAAAATCCTGAGGTGTATTCAGAGATAGTATGGTGTCTTTGATGGTTTTTCACATGTGTTGCCATAAATGACAAAGGGGGAGATTTTGTAAGAATAGAAAGATTAAAGGTGTTTTCATGAATTCCAACTGATCAACTGGTTGTTGTTGGCTTTATACATCAAGGATATTGAGAAAATTGTATTAAAGATATGAACTGCAAGTGTTAAGTGGTTGCTCTGAGTTTTGGTCCAGATTTTCTCCTATGTTTGTCTAGTTTAGATGTGTTGATCATGATTGTTGGAAGATGCTATATCTATATTTTTAGTTGTTGATTCATTGTACAATGGAAGTTATGTTCACCAATTGTGAACTATGGTTTTTTCTGTTTCTCGTTGAGGTATGGGAGAAATGTTGTTGTTTTGGATTTCTCTTTGATGAATTCTTATGAATTATGGTTCTAGATTCCAGTTTCCTTGATTTTGTTGAGGATAATTTCGGCATTTATAAGATTCATTCTTAATGGTTCTATGTGTTTTACACTGGTTTGGCTGACCTTGTGTTGAACACTACTTTTGAAGTTGATGAAGCATGTTGGATCTATTTGGGTCACTATGAAGGATGTGTTTGGGTCACCCTAATTCTATTTCCACCCTAGGATATTTTGGCACCAACCTAATTTGAATTTAATGTTGGATGACCGACTTTGGATATGTTTCAAAGTTAAAGATGGTATAAATACAGGATGATTTAGTGGTGAAGGATATACAAGAGCAAAGAAGAAAGATAAGTGAAAAGAAAAAGAGAAGATAGATGCAACATTGATTATATTCAGTGACTAGTTGTGATCCAAGTGTGGTGTTATCTCTCCAAAATGGAGGCAGAAAACCTCAAGAGGCTGCCAATCTCTTGGTACATTTTAGGGTAACAAACAAGGTCAAATGAATTAAAGCTTCTACTCTTCAGGTGTTGCTAAACCTGGGTAGGTGTACCTTTCTAAATGAAGCAAACTTGACTTATGATTATCTCTCTTATAGTGATTTGTCCACAATGGAAAATGGAAGTGAACAAATGGAATCAAACTTGATAGCAATAACAATCTTCTGATCTAAATCCTAAAATGCTCAATTAACAGATATAAAGAAAATAAATGAATCCAAATGATGAAGTGGGCAACTTATTATGGTAGAAACTTAAATTGTCAGCATATGTTCTGTTTATAACTTGTATAAACATGCAAGATTATGACTACTAAGCTCTACTTTAATAATCTAAATGAATCTCCCCGATTATTGTGATCAACCAAAAGGATTTAATCTCTCGTTGAAAGAACCAATCAATTAATCACACAGATACAACAAATGTGCACTGATAAACAGAAAATAAACTTGTTATATCAATTTAAACAACCAGAAAGAATCAACCTAGAGATAGCTTAGCAATACTTTTCAATAAACTCAAAAGACAATTGACACCATAAGTAAACTGCCACACCAACTGAATTTCAATGAAATCACCATTTGAAAACATGCCACATAGTCTCTGATATGAGAACTTTATTCTACTATATCCATTCCTAATCTACCTACTGTATCTCCTAAAATTTGATGTTTCAATAGCAATCGAGAATGATTATTTATACATATGCATCTAAACAGACACATCATTTCATATTCCACATCGGCCAACCGTAGTACTCGAGCAAATCCCATGTCGGCCTACAACTGTATTTAGAAATTCGCATGTCGGCCATAGTGTTTGAATTTCTTTTAATCTCACTAAAATAGTTGCTGAGACATATCGCAGTCATGCCAAAGGAAATTCAATTGCCATCAATCACTCCTTGGTTCATTCTATTTTTCTGTGACTTATCTAAGTCAGGAGATACCATATCAACCACATTATGTTTCCCCGAGATGTTATTCTCTTGTTTTACATGTATCGCTGTAACATTCTAACAATGGGGAGACCTCTCGTAGAGCACACTATGTTTCACTCAAAGCCCCCGAGCTCACCATACACTGATGCAAACCTTTTGTTCTATTGGTGAGACCCATCGTACTCACCAAGACCATACTCCAAAGTCACACTAGTCTCACTGAGGTATTTGTTTTATGTTGGTTGGTGAGAACCCCTTTGAATTTGCTATGACTTATTCTGAAGAAAACATCTCTCACTGATGAGCCTGTTGATAGAAACCCTTTGTGTAATGTCGGTGAGACCAAAGGTCACTCACCAAGACCTCACCCCGATATCGCTAACTCATACTAATAAGTATCTTTCCCCCACTAGTCAGTGTGACAATGTAAATTCGCTATGACCTCACATCGAAAACAACATGTCTAGCTGAAGTGAATCCTCAATGTATTTGTCAGTCAATGTAACAATCTAAACTCACCAAGACACAATGCCAAAAACATTAACTCTTACCAATGTATATCCATACATGCCGGTTGACAAGACATAAAGCACTTGGTGAAACAACATGCTAAAGACCAAACTCTTGTCAAAATGTGTATCCTTGTATTTGTTGCCAAAACAAAGTGAATGTCACGCCGATAGGTACCAGTAAGTAAACTTCAATCGCTAAGACACCAAAAATGTCTTGTCAATAGGCAACACAGATGTTTATCAGCAGAAAACACAAAAAGGATCGGGGAGACCCTAGTATTCTCATGCCAATATGCACCCTGATGTGATTATGCAAGACTCGATGGATTTTATGGGGGTATATAGGCAAAATGTGGGTAAAAATATCATGAAAAGAGGAAAATGCGCTCAAGGTAGGACTCATTTAGAAAATGCATGGGTATGGACAACATGAAAAATTATCAGAAAATTATAGTTCCAACAGTGGCTCCATCTGGGGATGAATGATAGTAAGATCATTGCAAGGATCTAGATCTTTGGGTGAGCAGACCAGACACAAAATTACGAACCAGTGAGCAGAATGGAAGTGAATGCAAAATGAAGGTATAGCACGACCCTAAACTACTATGCATGGAAAACAATTTTAAAGAGAACCATCAAGAGTTTTCCATGCACTGGCAACCCTAAATCCTCAGTGTTTCAACTTCACCTATTCTGATTTGTTACAATCTGAAACTAAAACCATACTTTCCCCTATCAAATACCTGGTTTTGTCTCAAGTTCATTAGATTCTTCTTGAAGATACTCATGCAATCTTTCCTGTCACTGTTATTGCAAGTTTTTAGAGAATCATCATGCTCAGTTTGGTCCAAAATCCATACACCATCCTGTAGTTCAAATTTTTCATCATCATGGGACAAACCCCTATTATCTTTAACATACAAAATGCATGTATATTCAATACAAAATTTCTGATTATCTTCCTCACTGTTATGCATTATAAAACATTCTCCCAGCTATATTGAAAATTCACCATCAAAGTGCTTCCCTTGAAAAATAGAGAATTATGTCATATCAATACTATCTAGAACAAACAAATCTGAAACCTTTTGCACCTCCCTCAAATTGTCATTTGGAGACAATACTTGAATATGACTCATATATCAACCAATCAAAGCTAAACTTCTGTCATCCTTAGCATGCAAATAAACATCTTCTCCAGATAAGTTAAACATTTCAAAATCACATACCTCATCTTGAATAGACACATACATTTGATCAACTTCAAAGGCTTCACCATCAACTTGAGAAATGCACTGAGAGTCATAAGAATCATCACACAAAGATCTTTCACTATCAAAACAAATGTAAGCTAGACACAGAACTTCAAGATCACCTTCATGTACACATCTCTGGTATTCAAGAGTTAGCAAATCTAAAATTTGCTCACTGCTACGTGAACATGTTTCTACATTTTCATCACTACAATTATATTCTTCACTTTTTTAATCATCAAAAAGAGGCCTAGGATCATCAGAGAATAGAAAATTAGAAAAAAATACCAACGCAGTCATTTGTTCCATCACTTTGTTTGTCTGAAATTATCTCCTCTCTATCATACAATGGATTTAAAAATACCTAAAGTTCATTCTTGGAGATACCCTTGCAAAACATCATCTGATTTTCTTTTAACTTTTCATCATACAATGGGTTTGAAAAATTTTGGAAACCATTTTCAGATGTACAAACCTCTTCCTCATCGAATGTGTCTTCATAGATTTCAACTGCAGCTAGAGGTATTGTATACTCACTATCAAATTAATCAACATTTCCCATTGCCTCTTCTTCTTGATCTTCAAAAGAGGTAGAAGAATCCCTTGATAGCAGATCAAAATCCTCAGGTGCATCTTCACAATCTGAATATTCACTAGATCCCTCATAACACACACTGCTCTCCCTATCACAATCTGTAATGCAAGAGAGATATCTTGTACCTTCATATTCATCATGCAAGCTATCATATGAGTCATTATGACTTGCACATGTCTCATCTTCTATTGGATACATTGTTTGATCAATCTCCTGACGCTCATCTGTGATATCACCCTTGACATCATACTTTTTCCTATCTACAATATCAGCCCATTCAACTAATTGATCAAGAGAAACTGGTATCCATGATTCAGGCCAATAAATTGGGTTTGGCTCATACACTTTCATAAACTGCTTAATGATCTCAAACTCACTAGGTGGGAATTTAATAGGTATTTTCCTACAAATATCCATCATTCTGCAAAGCAAAGAGTACCCAGATTTGCCTCTATATCTCCTTATGCCAAGAAAGGTATCCAAAAGATTTTTGGAATATTCATCATCTTTAGATTGTTGGTTTTGATACATACCTTGCTAATAATTCTTACTAAAATCTCCAAGTGGGCTAGAGTTGTGCTACATTTGACATTTATCACATTGACATTGCACTTGACATTGATCACATTGACCATCTTGATAACTTGCCAATCTTTGTCCAAGAGGGACTAGATAAACACTTACTTGCTTTGACGACTATGGAGAATAAGTGCTCTATTGTGCATGATATGTACTACCACCATTGTAGAAACTCCTAATTGTATCATCAAGTGCTTGAGGGGCCCAATACCTTCCTGCATTTGTGTATTCATTCTTGTCCAATTGCAGCCTTTTCAGTTTCAATTCTTCAATTCCTCTTATCAACTGCTGCTTCTCAAAATATTCTTTCATTCCAAGCACAAATTCCATCCTTCGGCATGCGTGATCATGGTATGCCAAAAGTGGCAATGGAGGAAAAAATACGTGTTTCTACGACTCAAAAATGCGAAAATGGTGAGTTGACTTTTTGGAGCTGGGGTGACTACCGAGGCAGAGGGAAAACTTAGTTTTAGGAATCGGATATTCGATCCGGATATCCGATTTGGATCGGATATCCGATTTTGTTCAGTGTATAAACAAATCTCATTCCGACCCAAGCAAAAGGCTAAATCTCATTCTGACATAAGCAAAAGGAATCGGATATCCGATCCAAATCGGATATCCGATTCAAATCGGATATCCGATTTTGGTCAACTGTATATATAAAAAAAAGCCGTGACCAAAACTCATTCATTTTTATTTTCGGCTCATCGGCGGGGGGCGCATAGTGGAGAGCGAAATCCGATATCCGATTTGGAATCCACCTCTATCAGGTAAAATTTTTAATTTTTAATCAAAATTTCAATTAGATTTGTTTATTTTTAATTGATTTTTTTCAAAATATTGTTTTTTGGTAGAAAAAACTAGGGTTTTTTTGGTAGATTTGCAAAAAAACATAAAAAATTGAAGAAAAATAGTAAGAAACTACTTTTTTTAAAAATGTAATGGCATTTCCATAGCATACAAACATTGAGAGCAAATAAAATACAGAGTTCAATCCATTAATTATAGAAAATAGATTTTTGTTGGTTATATTCATATCGCTGATTA
>VDFB02026320.1:25038397-25078614 GCA_007258455.2 Sequoia sempervirens | reverse complement strand
AATCTCATTGTAGAATTAATATCAGAGCATGAAATGATATCAATCATGGATGGTTTTTTAGGTTATAATCAGATCATAATTGCTAAGGAGGATCAACATAAAATTCATTCACTTGTCCGTGGGGAACCTATTGTTGGAATGTGGTGCCATTTGGGTTAAAGAATGTAGGAGCAACCTATCAAAGGGAAATGACCCACATCTTCCATGACATGATCCAAAAAGTAGTTGAAGATTATATGCATGATATTTTGGTAAAATAAAAGAAAATAAGTGAGCCCATACAAGTATTAGGGCCTATCTTTGATAGACTTGAAGAATACAAAGTAAGGCTAAATCCAAAATAGTGTGTCTTTAGGGTCACATCATGGAAACTCCTTGGCTTTATTTTTTCGCAAAGAGGGATATAAATTCATCCAACAAAGGAAAAATCTATCTTAGACATGAAACCACAAAAAATACTAAAGTATATGAGAGGGTTACAAGGAAGATTGTAGTCCATCAGGAGGTTCATAGCACAACTATCAGATAAAATCTACCCCTTTTTGCATCTTCTCCATAAAGAGATAACCTACAAGTCGTATGAAAAGTGTGATAAAGATTTCTAGAAGATCAAATATTACCTATTGTCACCTCCAATGCTCATGCCACCAATACCGTACAAGCCATTAAACTTGTATATCTCAACAACACCAACAACACTAGGAGCTCTTCTAGCACAATATGATGAAAATGGAAAGGAAAGGGCCATCTACTACATCAATAGAACCTTGGTGGGCTATGAGATGAACTATTCACCTATTGAGAAGGCATGCCTAACAATTTTTTTCACTTCACAAAAGTTCAAACACTACATGTTGTCACATCAAATCAATCTCATTGCAAAGATTGATCCACTCAAATACTTGTTATCCAAAGCAACTCTCACAGGACAAATGGATAAATGTGTAATAATCCTAATAGAGTTTGACATAGAGTATGTAGAGTGGAAGGGAATTAAAGGAAAAATGATCACAAAAAAACTAGCAGAAGCACCTATCTATGATGAGAACCCTCTAATATCTGAGTTCTCTGATGAATCAATGTTGCTTATCAATCTCACAGCTCAATGGAAGATGCATTTTGATGGATCATTCACCCAACATGGATTTAGAGTAGGAATTCTCTTCATCACCCCTCAAGGTGATTGCATTCCAAAGTCATACCAACTATCATTCCCTTGTACTAACAAAATTTTTGAGTACGAATCTCTAATCACAGGTTTAAGGATAACGGTTTAGTGGCAGATACAAGAGATGAAAGTATATGGAGACTCATAGTTGGTTATCAACCAAGTCAATGGGAACTATCAAATTAAGGATGTAAAGCTTACTCCTTACAAAAATATGGAGGAGAATCTCAAAGGCCTTTTTATAGAAATAAATTGAGTAGATTCCTCACATAAATAATAGAGCAACAGGTGCCATGGAAATGATCGGATCACTACTAGACATGTACAACACACTCCAATGTGAATTCTTGGTAGAAAAACTTCTCGTACCAACTCTCAAAATCCCTGAATTAGAATTTGTGTGTGTCATTGTTGGTCCTAGATCTTTTTGGTACCATGACATCTTTACCTACCTAACCAAAGGAATCCTTCGATCCGATATCACCTTGAACTTGAAAAAGACCTTTCTTAAAAAGGAATCCTGATTCGTGATCCTAGGTGATACCATTTACCACCGAAGCATTGAAGGGAGATTACTATGATGTCTTAACCAAGAGGAAGCCTTAACTAGTTTAACAAAAGTACACGATGGCATATGTGGGTCCCATTCTAGTGGTATGACATTAGCTAATAAACTTTGAGGATGTGGTACTATTGGAAAACCATGGGAAAGGAAGCCCATCAGTATGTGCAGAAGTGTGTCTAGTGTCAACAACATGGAGATCTGATTCATGCCCTAGTTCAAGAGTTGCAACCCATGATCACACCATGGAATTTTTCATACTGGGGAATTGATCTCATAGGAAAAATCACTTCAACTTCATATAAAGACCACAAGTTTATAATAACTGCCATTGAGTATTTTACTAAGTGGGTTGAAGCCAGTCCTATGACATATATAACAGGGAAACAAATAGCCAAATTTATCCTGAACTACCTAATATTCCATTATGGTGTTCCACAAACCCTCATCTCAAATAATGGAACCCCTTTTAAAAATTAGGATGTGAAAGAGTTGTGCCAAAGATTCAACATCCAACATTGATTCTCTACCTTGTACTATCCCCAAGGAAATGATAAACAAGAAGCTATGAAAAAAGCTATCTTGAAAATCCTGAAGAAAATAGTGAATGAAATTGGTTGTGATTGGCATCTACAACTAAATCTTGCTGTTTGGGCTTATCAAACCAGTATTTTCATGCCTACAGGTGCAACCCATTTCTCCCTGGTCTATAGATTAGAAGCCATCTTGCCTACTAAGGTTGAGGTCCCATCATTGCGAGTGTCACTATAGAGCATGATAACTTAGGAAGAATAGAGATTGCCTTGGTTGAATGAGTGTTGTCTTGATTCCCTCAATCATTTGCAAGTATATCAAAACTGATTGAAATAGAGCTATAACAAGAGAATCAAATATCAGTCATTCCAGGTAGGGGATCTAGTCTTAAAGTAGAATAAAAAAAACCTTCCAAATCAAGATAGCAAAGGGAAGTTTGAGCCTAATTCATTGGGTCCCTTCGTCATCACAACAAGCTATAGATCAGGAGCATACCAACTATCAAAACCTAAAGGTGAGCCCTTGCAGGAGCTCACTAACAATCTACATCTCAAAAAGTTTTATGCCTAGTCTTGAAGGGTGTAAATTAGAAAATAAAAAAAGTCAAAAAAAGAGAAAAATCCAAAAGAAAAAATAGGATTGAAAGTAAATAAAAATAATCATCCTCTAGTGAAAACCACTTCGGTGTCACTTTGGGAAAGTACCTTGGTGAAAACCTGGAAAAGAGGCCCCTTGCATAAATAAAGCACCTCCATTCTTTGGCTCTTTATCCTACCATTCCTTACATCACCCTCCATCCATCACATCATTGATCCCACTCATCCATCACCTGACCGCGTCCTTATCATAGCTTGATATTGTGAATTATCACAATCCCTTTAATACTACTTGGCATATTCCAAAGGTCAGTTTGTCTTGCCTATTTCGAAGTAGTCTAACCTGTCACACTGGGGGAAATTCATTATGGATCATAGTCGGGCTCTTTTATATCTTGTGGTCACTGGAACTCTTATCTTGAAAATCCAAAAAAATTCATAAAATATTATATCAAAAATCTCAAAACATTTGCAAAATCCTATAGAGTGAAAATAAAAAACATTCAAAAAATTGTAAAGGAAAAATCCAAAACATCCAAAACACATCATAAACCCTAAAAAGGTCAAACATCTAAAATCCAAATTCAGTACCCTGGTTGAACTACATTGTCTCTAAGCTTGAACATAGGAAATGACATCATTGATGTGCCCCCAAGGCTCCTATAATGTAAGCAAGTCTTATCTTTCATCAACCCCTAAGGCCCCTATGATAGGTATTTAGGTTAGGTTCTTGGTCGAAACTCAGAAACTCTCAAAAAACCCCTAAACATTTGTAAAATTATTAGAAAATCCAAAAACATCCAAATATAAAAAAATCCCCAAAACATTCAAAAAACTAGAAAATACAAAAAAATTGAAAATTGAAAATCCAAAAACAATAGAAAAAATTCAAAAAAAGCCTAAACAGCCTCATAAAATCTGAAAAATCCTAAACATTCACATAAACTTTCAAAAAGGCAAAAATTAACCTCAAAACATTTTTTTTTAAATACCAAAAACATTGAAATATTCTAGAAAATCCAAAACAATCAATCCCATCTCGCTTTCACCCGCAAGAAAATTTCACCCATAATAAATCGATCATCACCTTCAACCTTTGGTAAAAAAAAATTGAAAACAAGTATAGCAAGTCGTAAAGTGGGAATGTAATCATCAAAATCCAAAGTCTAGATCATAGGTAAATACGTTAGTGAAGTTTTTATCAAAGACTCATCTTAGCATCATCATCCTAACATCAAGCAACCTCTGATCAACATGTCCTAGGATGTATCCTTCCTGCGATGGGTGTTAGTATCAGATATCACCTTAGCTAAACTTAAACTAGGAAAGAGATATAGATAACACTTACTATTTGTCTTTGATCTTTTCTTTTGATTTATCTTAATGACCCATTCTAAGGACCTCTCAGTGATGTCTATCAAAATGATTTAGAGAGAAAGGAATGGGGCAGCGATCATTATATTTCATTCGTTGTGCTTTTGGATTCTCTTGGAAAATAATCTTGGCGCATACTTGCTTACTTGTGTGTAGGAAGGTTGTTTGGAGTATATTGTTGACTAGACTGCATATGCTTTGGTCCAATATATTCTAAATTTCTAACTTGTATTCCAATGAGGTTTCCATATGTCAAGATGTGAACAAGAACTATCCTATCTGTTTGTCCAGTCAAAGTCCATTACACTAGATACAATGCCATCCTAGTTATTAATACCTTGATGTATCATATCTATGTGTTATATCAAACAATAAGGAACGACGAAAAATCCCAATCCCGAAGTGTGAACAACTCATCACCCTACATTTAATCCTCATTTTCCATGTCTCATCACCATCTCTAATAAAGTCTCGATGGATCATGGAATTTTTGGATCTTTTGAAGCAATCATCAAAATCAACAGTCATTCATTCTTTATTCTTCTATTTTATGCTAACCTGGTACCATGATAGTCAACAAAAACATCATCAATGCATCCACCCTACATCCAAAAACCATCAACATACATGCATATTATAATCATAAAACATCCATTAGCATAATCATTGCATATCACATCATACATTTTGCATTATCATTTGAGCTGTGATGAATAATATAGGTTTGTTATTCTAAGCATCTTAAATCATTGCATATCATTAGCATTTGCATTCATACATCCATATACATACATAATCATCTCATAAAATGCATAGAAAATACACAAAAAGAAATGCATCCATAACATTTGCATCACATATCATATCATTCATAGCAGATCATGAAAAGATATTGAAAAAGAACATAGCATTGCATCAATCCATAACATGATCATCACATATCACATAGGCATAGAAATTAAAGTATATCCACACATCATCAACTATAAGAATCTCATATCACATGCATTGATAAACATAAAATAAAGTGATAATATCACATCATGTAGAATTTGTATCCATATCATATATATATATATATATATATATATATATATATATATATATATATATGAAAAAATGAATGTCATGGTACAAAATTTGGATTAGTGTATGTATAACGATCATAAGTACAATATCTACAAGGCTATCAAAAAGGAGCCCATGAATGTATATTTATGCTCAAGATTGGGGAAAGAAAGTCAGAAAGTGCCTATACATGAAAGCTAGCCTTGATGGTTGCTACCCTCTCTGGCTTGCCTCTCATGCTGATCCTCAACTCTAAACCATGCATCACTATGCTGCGAAAAATTAGACTATCTAAGTGCCTACGATACATCTCTGTGGTAATGTTTCCTTTAATATGCGACCTCTGTAATGACCTCTTTGTATAATCTTGTTGAAATAGTCCTACCATGTGTGGCCACCATCATGGCCTCAGTCTATTGGTGCAAAACAACCTCCTAATCTCTCTTTGCGGTCACTGCCTATACCTATTGTAAAGCCTAATCTCTCTCGACTATGATAGCCACAACTTGTTGTCATACCTAATCTCTCTCAATAGTAATACTCAAAATTTTTTGGTGGGCCTAATCCCGCTCTCCTATCAAAATTTGCACCTATTGCTACAGTTGTTGGATCTGTGCATCTCCAGGATCTGGTGGTGGTGGTGGCTGTATGGGTGGTTGGTGATGAACACCAAGCTGCTGTTGAGTTAGAGGCTATTGATCAATCAATGGATTCCCAAAAATCTATCCATCATGGCCATCCTGGCCTCCCTTTCCTCCGCCCATCCCTACTCCCTTGCCTCTGGGTCTCCCTCATAGAGGAACACTCACTGGATCTATCAAACGTCATGGAGGTGCGAACTAGGAATCATAAGTAGGCGTAGTCTGTGCTACCACCTGACCCTGGTCATAGGCCCAAGGTTGATCCACTAACTTTCTAAAGCTTTCAACTACCTCTAGAGTTGGAATAGTCAGTCCCCATGTGGGAACCACTCTGGTAGACCTCACAAACACATCTCTATAATCATCATCTGTCCTATCCTGGACCTCCCCAAATTTCCTCACCACTCTATCTAGAAAATATAGCTCAATGATGGTGTGCTCATGACCTTGCATGTATCCAGTCTATCACAAAATATAGTTGTTGCACATCATCGAACCATGGTGGAATTTGTAACCATAGGCGCGAGTGGAAAACTATCATATCATCAATAACTTGTCGCTAGTATGGGAGCCCAATCTGTCCATTGTGTCACAAGATGATCACACCTTTTTACCTCCAAATGACGGAATCATCTGGCTCCACATCTTCCATCTAAACAATAGGTTAGAGCATGATGATATGCTCCCATTCCCAAATATGTAGAAGAGTCACCCCTACACCAATGGCTCTCCCATTGCTATAAACAAAATTGTGCAGGTCATGATATAGTGAGGCCAACATCATTGGACCCCATGCAAAAAGAGTCCTCATGTGCAACATCCGGTGTCATTCCAAGCCCCATCCTAGGCTAAACCCTCTTTTTCATCTGTTAGGAACCAAAAAACCTAAAATGATGGTTGTGATAATCAATTTGAAACTGGGCACATGACCCCTGTATGACTTGAGGTCGATCTATAATGTCACCAAAGCAATGTCCTCCATCTCCATCACCTTGTGATAGGCATCAAGTCAAGTATTACCATCATAGATCATGTGATCACCATGTATTGAAAAATGAAAAATATGCCATACATCCTCTAGGGTAACCATTGCCTCACCTATTGGAAGGTGGAATGATGAAGTCTCACAGTTGCATCTCTTGCACAGAGTGGTCATCATAGCTAAATGTGTCTGGATGACGGGTGCATATGCTACATACCAGGGTTGATCTCTCCCAAGTGCTCCTAATGTGACTCTGATAGATCACCTAATCTCTCCAACCTAGTGGGTCTGTGCTCGTGCAACATCAGTGGTGGGATGACCTCTTGCATCCATGAAGTGCATGATGTCAAAAATCAAGGAAATTTGACTCAATTTGAAATTTTTGGTTCAAAAATCACAATAACATTGCTATTTACAATAGCATTGTTATATTCAAATTTCAAATTATGATACACTAAAGCATTTCAAATTCCAAATCACAAACTGCATCACCAAATACATGTGGGTGTCATGATTTAATCTTTGGAAAACCATAACCCTAATTTCTAAATTGGCAGAAGCATCACTATGTAAGTATGTGTCACTATTTAAAATTAGAAACACTAATTTTAAATTACAACTAGTGTCGCAATATAAATATGTGTCACTATAATTCATTTGAGTGTCATCAATTATAAAATGGGCATCACTATATAGTGATGCTGCCAAAGTTTAAATTTCAAAGAGCAATAAATGCATAAAAAAGTCAAATTTCAAATCAAGTTTGGAGTTACATATCGATGGTCCTACACTTGGAAGCCATTGATACTCTCAAACTCGGTTAGAAATGTGCCTGGGAAGCTCTCATCACGCCATTTTGTCAAAGGGTCAGAACTCAAAATAGCAAGAATCTCTCAAGTTTGAATGCACAAATGAATTGAAAGTGACCCTTCTTGGCTTATTTATGCTAGAAACTTAGGGTTTTTTTGCCCTTATTTCATCTTCAAGCTAGGGTTTATCATCATTTTCACCAATTTTGCAAATTAGAACCTAATTTTGCATCATTTTTTGTGTTTTTGGCATAATTCTTGCATCTCGGAGACTTTTTGGACCCTTGGGGAAAATTTTCACCTTTATCGAGAAATCAACCCAAAATTCAAAATTTTTGCTTGATTTCTCAAGGGGGAAGGGAATCAACTTTATCCTTCTACTGGGGCATATGAAAAATCTAAAAATTCTTATTTTTTTATTTAAGTAGTAATTTTAATCCGAAGAGCGTTATTCTCTGAACTGAAGCAACAAATATCTCGCTTCAAAGAGGGGAAAAATGTAGACACTGAAAAATGTCCTAAACGATATCATACACATGAAACAGGTTTACTAAGATCATTTCCACTTTAACCTATCTTCTTTTCATTTAATTAATTAAATTAACCTAGTTAATTTAATTAATGACATCATTTTCGTCCATTAACCTAATTCATCAATTCAGGTTAATTCACTCCCTTCATGCTAACATTTCATCTAATTAAATTAAATAAATAAATAAAATTAATTTAATTCCCTAAGTCTTCTAATTTAATTAAATAACCTTAAGTTATTTAGTTAAATATCATTTCATCTCTCACCCTTTCATTAAATCATCTAATTTAATGTATATCACACTTTAATTCCTCCAAATCCCCTAATTACATGATTAAACCTTGTTTAATTAGCAATTAAAATAATTTTCTTCTGAAAGGGGAATATTCCTATGGAATATTCCTTATCCCTTTTTTTGCACAATTAAGAATTTATTTTAATTTGCAAAATGCCTTTTATCCTCACCCTTATTCCTCCATCATTTGAAAAAGGGATATTTTCACTTAGCTTCTAATGCAAGTTTTAACCTTTAACCTTTTGAACAAGTCACCTCTAGCCTGTGTGAGCAGGTCAAAAGTGTGTTTGTTTGAAGCAAGTGTGAGCCCTTGATTAAATCCCATCATGCATTCTCATCTTTTGATGAGAATCCATGATCCATGCCTCTCATCTCCTTCATCTTGGATTGTTGATTAATATTTTCAATCTCAACCCTTCATTTCTCATTTGCTCTCCTATAAATAGAACACTATTTGGAGACAAATGCATCCATCTTTCAATTGCAAAGTCATGTTGTTGAACTTACTTGCATCCATACTCACAATTTACTCACTTTTAGCTTGTTTTAGTTTATTTCTAATTGCATAAATAGCTTAGAGCATCTATTAATGGCTTCCATCCATTCATCTTAGTTTGTATATTAATTAGGGTTTCCATTTTTTAGCTAAGAATTAGCTTAGATTAGCTTAGAAATTGCATAGTTAGATCAATTTTAGCATAAAATCCTGTTAATTTAGTTTGCATCATGTTTAATTTAGCATAAAGTAGGTTTTCATCCATTTATCACAATGGTTTCATTGATTCTCTTCCATAGAATCAATTGAAACAGGCTCACTATTCATGGGATTAAGAAAGGGTCATTCCACATCAACACCACACCAATTCCAAAACAAGATAAGTTTCAAATGGGTTAGAGTAGGAATTTAACTATTTTCATAGTTTGTAGTTTTTCAGTTTCAATAAATTCTTAGTTTAACTTTCATTTCGATGATCTTGTTTGGTAGATTGAGGTTTAGTGGATAAATTATGCTTTGATTCATCATGGATCAAGCGTAATCGACCCACCCTGACAATATTTGTCTCATAAATATATAGAAATTACATTATAAAAATGATATATTTAACAAAATAGTCACTTACCACCGCTAGATAATCTCTCTCCTCAAGCAAAAGATTCAAATTCTCATGTTGTGGCATGCCCAAGTCCTATAGAAACCATCCAAATAGAAATTAATCTATGAATTAATAATCATTTGATTTTTCACTAACAACTATAACAATGAATGTAATTTGAAATTTACTAATTTGCCTCATACCCCCATGAGAGACATCAAGTTGTCTATTGCACAAGATACACCTTGGTCCATTACCCTATCCACATGTGGAGCTAATTCCACTTGCATCATCTGAAAAGAAAACAACAAATTATTCAATCATGAAAAGTAGAATAGTGATGCAGGTCATGGCTTATAATGTATGAGAAAATCAACCAAATTTGAGTACGTATTGAACTATATATTTCTTACTATTATGCTTACTATTTTCTCTATCCATAGCTTGTTCAAAATCACCTACTTTAGGCTTTTATCCATAGCAGTGATGCAGTGAACTGTTTCATAAAATGCTTTGGTAGACATGTATGAAAAATGTGGTAGCATAGAGAAGGCAGTGAACTATTTAAAAAAATGCCTCAAAGAAATACAATCTCATGGTGATGGAATGCCATGAAAAAATTGTTTTTCATGGCATTCCATCACCATGAGACCACATTTATTTGAGGCATTTTTTTCAAACATTTCATTTCCTTCTCTATGCTATTATGTTGGGATGGGGTGGATGGTATAGTGTGGTCTTGGTTATGAGATGGAGGGGGATCATGAGATGAAGAGGGATGGGTGTTTTGATCATGAGGGTAAGAGGATCATTAGATGGGGTGGAAGGTGTACTTTGAGACCACATTTTGAGAGTGATCATACAATGGAGTGGAAGAGGTACTTTTATCTAGACACGGAAGGATGTCATTAGGTGAAGAGGGGGAGAGGGGATTGTGAGAGGGGGATGAAGGTATATCTTTCTCTTGAGATGGAAATATATCATTAGATAGATGGAAGGGATATGTTGTTCTTGATTGGAAATGTGATCATGAGATGGAAGGGAATCATATGATGGAGGAGAAGGGTTTCCTTGATTTTTATATGGAGGGGAATCTATGTTAGCATGCTTTGGATTAGGAGATGGACATAATTCATTTGATATGCATGGTGTCATGAGGGAGGAAGGTTTTATAGAATCTTCAACTTGGATAGATGGATTGATAAGGGATTCATTTAAGATTTAGGGTATTAGGGATTATCTTTAAGTGGGGGTGACGAAGGTGGATGCATGATATGGGAAGATTTCACTAGTTTGTTTTTTCATGGGAAAACAACCACCTTTACAAATAGTCCTTGGAGGAAGTTATTATGAGAGACATTAGATGACTTTTCTTGGTAATGTTGTGCATTTTGCACACATGCCCTACTTAAATCAAGGACTCCATCTTTTGGTTCTACTTTCTGCTAGGTTGATTCACACTCACTTCATTTTTATGCTTTCACATTTTTACCTAATTGACCAAATCTCTTCAAATTTCCAAGTCTCCATATGCCTAAACCATTTTCCAAAGTCTCACCAAGTTTAGAAGAAATGCAAAAATTGGTTTGCGGGTTTTGGTCTTGCAGAAGCCATGCTCTCCTTTTCCATTTAGGAAAACATTGACATGGGTTTCCACTTGCGGAATGTTGTCACCATGGCACCATTGTAACTAGCATCAACATTACGATTTCCTGCATGGAATTAAACTAAATGGAATCCTCTTATCATTTTTTTGTACTAGATTCTTCGCGCATGTTTTTCAAAAACCTTGCATTAATAGCTCGCATTAATGGTGCCAAAATTTATAAATAGATGGCCAAATGAACTCATTTCCACACTTGGAATTTGAAGCAGTTAGAGGAGCTCATTATGTTGATGCTATGATGAATTGCATAGATTCAGTAATCGGCGATTGCTCCTCTATTCGTAGGCTACCAAGTTTGAAACCCTTAATTTTTCAAGTTTACGTTCTATCATTTAGGGTTAGGATTTTAGAGTTTGTGAGTAATCACCATTATAACTTGAAACCCTTGCTAGAATGCTCACAAATGAGTTTATATAGGAAAAACACGAACCAGATAGTATCCCAGTGTCTATATGCGATCAAAGCCTTTAGATGTTGATTGCTTAATAGGTCATTTGAATGACATATACTCTCATGGTACTAACTCCTTCAACTCCTGCATAAATCTTAAGGCGGGGAGCCAAATCCTAAAGCCCACAAATTACCCTAGCATGGAAACCCTTATGGGAGTGTGTAACGATGTGAAAACTCTAATGTTAATTATATCCTTAAGTTCCCAAAATTACTTTCATTATTATATTCTGCTGAAATAACATACATTCATGAATCAAGTGTATCAAAACAAAGTTATGCCATTATAAGATATAGCCATATAGTATTACACAAGATTTAACATATCGATAATGCATGCAAATTATAACACTGAGAATTAATAGCAAATCATTAATGCAACCACAAGGAAACCATAACACAAAGATTTCATGAGTGGAAAACCCTTGTAGGGATGAAAAAACACTCGTAAAATGCCCTACTGGCTTAATGAAATGGGTCAATGATTACAAGATGCCCACTGGCTATGATCAAACTGTCTCACTGACATGATCATTTACAAATTCATTACACATTTCTAACAATAAAAGTTTTCTAATACAAAGGTTTACTCTATTGCTCTTCATACATCTATGTATTAGGATCAACCTTGATCTCATTCTCCAACAATGAAGAAATGAAAATGCAAATAAAACCCATGATTCAAGTTCATGGTATTTTCCATAAGAGGTGATAGAAATCTGAGGTCTATCTTTCTCGCAACACTTTTAATAACAATCCAAAGACCTTATAAGTCAAATCACATTTTACAATCAAGAGCCTATCTCCACAACTAATTAACTTAATGTGCTCATCAAGGGTTTCTCAAAAGTTTACCAAAAGTATACTGGGATACTTACATAACCAAATCAATAGCCAAGAGGTCTTAATTCAATAATTCACTTCAAGAACACATTAATTCTCCAAAAAATTTACTTAAATCAGATTCACAACTTCAATTATCAACCCATATGTATTTTATTTCCCATAAGAGAAATTCAAATGTTGACAAAACATTCTTTCTATTTAACTTAATTGGAAGACTCTTTTCTTCCTCAACCCTAGCAACAAAATAACAACTCCAACCACCATTTTTACCCCAATTCAAGCTAACAAGGCTCTACAAGCTATCTAAATGAAATAAACTTTGGAGTTAAGTTGACTTAGTTCAAACTATCACTATTACGAGATATTAGAATCATGAAATATTAAAGTGGTGAATTTTTCTCTTATAATATTTCTCCAAATCAACATAGATTATATGCCTAACTATGAGACTTTAAAAGGAAACATAAGAAGCATTTAATAAAATAATTGATATAAGTTTTCTTTTTTTAAGGGTTCTTCTTTTCCTTCACTTCTATGAATATCAAATACAATACCTAACCTAAACATTGAAAACATCAAGCCTCCGTAACCTTCTGGTTATTCTCAATTGAAATAACATTCTATTTTTATAGTTTCTATTTTGGAATTAAATTAATCCAACAATTTGAAAAGAGGAGAGAAATATTCCATGTAAATGTACATTCTAAGCACGATATGCCAGCATTATGCAGCTCCTCTAGGTGAATTAATTCAGATTTTGGATATGGTTGTTAGTATTTTCTTATCATTTGAACTCAGTTCCTATCAACCAAAAAAAAGTGGGTAGCACAGGTTAGAAGTTCAGCTAATATGACAACAAGAGGTACTCTACCCACCACTGCCACTAAACTACACTTCTACACATATATACAGGCAACCTGTAATTTGATGTTATATATTTGCTCGACATGGGACCCTATGCAAGCACTGGTAACTTAATACAATTAAAGGATTCGATAGAGAGGAAGGATCTAGTATATGTATAATATAACCTCCACCATTTTCCTGCAAGAATGGTAAATATCAAAGCTTTTGTACTTATGTATAGCTAGGGCGACATACCTCTTTTATGTTGTTTGAAAAATTGGCTTTTTCCACATAAAAGAAGTCTCTGGAAATTTTCAAATTTTACAAAATGTATGAACGATATATTAAGTTATAGCAAAAACAAACCAAATATATCTAGGGAACTAAGAATAGCGTCACACAATTATCCAATATTGGTGGAGGTTAAGTGATAGTTACCAGTGGACAACATTTAATGTTTATGGAAAAATCATCCACAATTCACAAAGTGTTTAGAGTATATGCGGATCAACGTAGAAAGTGCAATAATGACTGGTAATAACACGAGCATGAAGGAATCGCTATATATAAACATGTAAATTCCTTGCTATTCTAGGCATGACAACCCTAGCAAACTATGATAGGTTCCAGGTACTAATAATTCAGTGGATTGAAGGCGAGAAGTTATCTGAGAACCGTGAAGATGACTTACTATATCTTGTCAATACCACCCTAACTGCTATTGGGTACAACTTCTTGAGAGTGGATTTTTACATGCTGATTCTCATCCAAGAAACTTACTGAGAGCTATAGATGGTTGTCTTTGTGTCTTGGTTTATGGACTATTGAAAGAGGTCACTTAGGAGCAGCACCATACAATCAAATGTGCCTATTAGAAAGGAATTCCAAGGACATAATTGAAAAGTATCGATGATAGGTATGTTTTGAAAATTAATTGAGTGACAGGTTTGGGAAGAAAGGCCGATGCCTTTAAACATTTTAGAACAACATATATGTAACCGAAATTACTAGATTTCACAAAGAAGCCGAAAAACGTAAAGACACAATTTAAACAGGGGAAGAGATTCCCATAGGTAAACATTTTAAGAAAGTATCTGGATACCATTGTGGTAAAATCCTACATTTCCAATCTCCTCTAAGATTACTCTAAGAAGAAAACATAATCAAACTTGCAAGCACTCATGCCATTCACGAAAAGTATTATGACTACACTGCAAATAGCGCTTTAGGTGGTTCCGGTAACTCTAAAAGAGATTATATTGCCAAATCACCGCAATTTATGGTGCAATTTTGGGGAACGACTGGACAACTCCTACCTAATAAGTACAAACTAGAAATAGCTACTTAAAAATATAGAAGTTAATGCACACAAAGAGATGCACCGAACCTTTCTGAAGGAATTGTGAAACTGCCTTTTGTTGAAAAACTGAGCCTCTCCAAAGAAAAATACCCAATGGGTTTAGGCCCTTCTCTGATTGGTCTCACCTTCTTTTCAGTCCCCCTCCTTGGCTTTCTCTGTGCCTTTGCATCTACGTGTGTGGAATTGCCTGCTTGCTTTTCTTTTCCATTTCCCTTCTACGCTAGAAAGAGTCTGGAGTTGAAGATGAAGATGGAGATGACCTCATCATGCTATCACCTGGAAGTGCCCCTGAAAGATGAAGGCAACTCCAATTCAACAATGGCCAAGTAGTGTTTGTGCAACCTTCCTCATCGGCTTCCCCTCTGAGTTCGTACAAACACCCCTTATAGTTTTTTTTTGACATCTGAAGACTTGAAGATCGTTGAAATGCCTTTTTTCCACTCCCTCTCCCAGCATAACTTAAAGATAGGATCCATTTCAAACACACTCAAACCGTTTCTGAAATAGTTGCCAAAATGAACCAAGATTTCTCCCCTGTCGCCAATTAATGCCTACCAGCCAAAGAAAGACATAAAACAGTTTCTGTAATTTTTAGAATAACATATAAATTTTACCACTTTCTTTCCACTCATGTGATTTCTTCTATTAAATAAAATAGCATTTACTTTTACACCGTATAAACTAACTACATGCAATAACCAATGTTTTCCTTTACTTATTTATTTTATTTATTAAATTTACTTACAAAACTATTAGTAGATATACATATATAATATTCTTCCAATATTATTGTATATTCATAATGAACTATTCAATTTCCTATATCTATATTCAACATGTTTTTTAAGAATTTATCTTACCTCACCCACATTTATCCGAATAATAAATACATATAATTTATATTCCCTCACCTACAATTTTAAAACAGCAAAATTAAATCTACTTTTATTCCAATTAGAACATATTAATTTCTAGTTAACAATTTAATTAAATAGCAACTATAAAGCAATTTATCAACATAATTTATTTATGCGAAGGCAATTGCAACTATAATAACAACTAGGTTCCTGTGTGCACAGATTCCTTTCACTACAAGTCGCCAAGTCGCCTCCATTCCTGTTATGCATATGGATCAAAATTTGGTCAATGATCACTAAATTACTATTATTGAATTATAAATTTCTTATTGAAAATAGGGTCGTGACAAAGTTTGATGTGGGAGGTTGTCAATTCTAAGCCATTTTTATGGGATAAATTATCTCAACATTCGAGACAGTTATTCCCGTGAACATCGAGACTAAACCTCTAAAATGACTAAGTCCTAAACCCCTCTACAGATATTCATCTATGGGACACCTATTGGCATATAGCTTTGGAGATTGTTTTTGGTTGCTAGTCGTTGTCATTGATGGAAACTAGAGTCTTCAGTATGGTCCACAGTTCAGATATAGCTCATATTGGCAAGAAAAGTAGAAGATAATATTCTACCGACATAAAGCATGAAGAATAGAGTATTTGATTGATAAGATGGTTTGAATACCTCACCGGATCATTATTTTGTTGTTTGGATCTCTAGGGAAGGTGGTCAAGCATGTATGTTACCTAATTGATAAGTTTTACAATGTTACATTCATCGACGTACAAGTTTGGAGATTCAATAGAATGATTTATTGTTTATTTTCTCATTATGGCCGACTTGGTGTATATGGCGTGTCATGGATGTATAAGGAGTAGTTTATTTAACTATTTCTTGTGTTGGGAATTTTGTTTTGGGTCCCTACTATATTCTAGCTGACTTATATGGGTATGCATTAATTTTAATTGGTGATTTGTGCCAACATATGGAAGAATATTAAATTTTATTTAAAGCTAATATGAAGGAATGAAATCCTTGTTAGCAGATATATAAAGGAGTTCAGTAATTCATTTTTTAGAGAGAGGGTGATAGAGCATGAAGTGGTAAGGTGTGTGTGTGAGAAATAGTGCAAAACAACTATATGAGCTAATATTAGAAGATCTATTGAGCGAATTTTGTTTTGTGCTACAAAAGGGTTTTTGTAGCAGAGCAGAGTAGAGTAGAAGTGTGAATTGGATAGAAGATCCAGAATCCATTTCATTGGCTTCATTGGAACTAAATCCAGGCATTTGGAGATGCTAATTTTCCAGTTCAATCTTTTTGTTATATTATTAAATATTTTGTAAGGTAGTGAGCCTTTTCCTTTCGAGTAGTGAGCTCTAGGTAGTGATTCTAAATGCAAGTGCATTCCCTTTTAATCATAATTTTAATAGAGTATAATTTGTGGATTAATATCGACTGTGGTTTTTCCCCTAACAGGGTTTCCACATAAAATCTTGGTGTTATGTTGTTCACATTGTCTCTTTAATGTGCTTACATGTTTTCTTTTGTTTACATGTTGTGGATGCTATTAAAGTTTGATATTTCTTTTGGAAGTTTAAGATCTGATTTGAAATTAAAATATTATAGAACACTAATTCACCCCCCACTCTCATTTTTCTTGGTGTCCAACAACACCATCCATGGTTTGCCACAATTTCCAAGCCATCTTAATGGCATAACTCTTAACAACACCCGAGTTGACGATATCTGCACGAGAATTTCTCGCAAATCCCCTAAATGAGGCATAAGCAACATAGGATTTGAATTGAACACTTTTGAATTTTACTTTTTAATTTTAATAAAAAATACTAAGTACTTGATCCCCTTGCAAGGATATCTATGTGGAATTCTGCTTGCGGGTTGTCATTCGCCCCAAGTCATTTTTGAACTTCAAACGATGCCCGAATGAGTGGCTTATGCACACTCTTCTTTTGAACCATCCAAACAATCTCCTAAACCATGAAAATTGACTTCCTACATGCCAAACAAACCTATGATGAGTGAACTTTAAAATGATGAGTGTACAAAGTGCTCGCGGGTTCTCCATTACACAATGCCACTTGTAGGTTTCCATGACCTCCAAGATGTTTTTGATGGATGAGCATCTAACAAAATCTGCGTGCATGGAATTCACATGCCAACTTTTTGCACCACACAAAATGATGAAATTCCTAAAGATAATGAATTGGAAAAGCTTCAATTCAATTTCCCCATGTGCTAAATTACCACACTCCAAAATTTTCTAAGCACAAAGCAAGTTCAGAAATATTCATGTGGAAAGCCATTTGTAGGATGACATCACCCACAAGACATTTTTTGGCAAACACCTGATCAACATCTGCACTAATGGCTTCCACATTGGGTTTCTTCGTAAAACTCAAAATGGTGATTTAACAAGTGCAGTGATCTTCAACGTCTTCAATTAACATTTTCCATGTGATTGAAATCATCTATATTGAAATAAATCAACATTATGCTATGGAAAAAATGGAAGTGTGGGATTCCATTTGTGAAATTCCATTGCACTAATGCCATTGTTGATGACTTCTGCATTGACAACATTTGCAAGGTGGAAACCTACATAGCCTGGCCTACAAAACCAAAAAACCCAAAAAATAGTCATAAAATGCTAGAAATTAATGGACTTAATGATTCCTTTGGGATATATGGATGCATATAACAATGTTTTAACATTATCTGACTAACATTTTTCTCCTTAATTTATTAGAACATTTATTATGTGTTATTTGTGTAGAATTTATGGAACAAGTTGAAAGGACCGACAAAGCCAAGAAAATCACTAGGGCCACAAAGAGTGAGAAGGAAAAGGAAAAAATAAAGTATGAATTCCATGGAGTTGAGTGCACTTCAAGGATCATGTCACAATGGGAAAGAGTGACAGACACTGATCTAGGTCAGATTAACATTGATGAATTCTAATAGTGTGTCTTGATCAACCCAAAGACTAAAGAAGCATTGAGGCTAAAGAAAATTGGAATTGCTAAGGTAGAAGGCTTTCCCTCAACCTTAGTCACTCTAGAATTGATATTTGGATGCCAATAATGCTACCACCAACCAACTAGAAGATTAGTGATAGTTGATGAGAGAGTATTGGTTGATTTAACTCCCATGTTTATAGGATGAACATTTGGGATCCCCTTATTTGATAAAATGGAAGATAATGAGAAGGGGTATGCACATAATGTAATGAAAGAAAAACCCGTGATGCAAGAAAAGGAAGCACAAACCCCTCTCACAATCTCAAATTTACAAAACTTAACCAAATCCTTCATGTCCTTGCAACTAGGACTCAAACCTTCTTTTACAAACTCTTGTCTTATAACACCAAACTAAGATTAGGCATAAAAAAACCCTTGTTGATTCTCAAAACACCTTAATCAACACCAAATAATTGTCTCAAAACCAAACCCCAAATTAGATATCTCAAGCATGAGACCTTTCCAAAATAGACTATCATAACAACAATTAGGCCATTTTAGACCACATAAACAAACAACTCCACAATTCCCAAGCCATTCCCTTTTTCAAATGTTACAAAAAAATACACAAATTACTGCACACACTATGTAAATGATTCCCCATTCCTTATTCATGTTATTTCTTCAAGCACTCATTCTAAATCTTCAACTTTAGTTCCCAAATAGGACTGTCATAAATCTGTTTGATAGGAAATTCAATAAAAGGACTCCAAAAACTTATGAATTCACCAACCTCTAATTGGAAATGAAATCACCATATGCCTAAGAAAATTTTGAAAACAATATCATCCATAAAATATTCAAAGACCACAAGCAAATCTCATAAAACTCCACTTTACATTGTCTTTTACAGTTTTTTCACAATTTTCAGTGCTAGGGCATCAAAGAATCAGCCCCAGACCTTAATCATAAACTCTACAACATTGTGGTCCATTAAAACACATGTCAAACTACCTTACCACCGATTTTTGGGAGATTTCAATGGTGGAAAATGAAGAAATACAATTTTAATTGCTTAATGCCAACCCTAGATCAGGGTTTTACCCACTTGAAGGAAAATGCACATAAAGCTTACAATCTATAATGGATTTAAATGAAAAAAAAAAACAATTTCAAGTGGATTCATAGGAATTCAATTAGCAATGGAGGAGGAAAGGGATTTTGCAAAATTATGGCCGTACAATGGCCTGAAAACAAAGAAAATACAAGAAAATACCAGAATAACGTAATCATTAAAAATATTCTTTATACATCAACTCCCAACCTTCCTCAAAATGTGTGAGGCTACATCATGCCTTTACAAAGCCAATCCAATTCCTAAAAAAACTCAAAATTATCTGATAGACCTTATTTCAACATGAAATCAACAATTTTAAATTAAGATCCTAATGTTTCCTCATGGAGACATAATCTTGCTAGGGTGCACTTGCACCATTCTCCTTGGCCAAAAAGAATTCCAATTCCTCTTGGAGTGAATGTACCAAGTCTTACCATTACTGCTCCTTGTAATCTTCTATGCCTTGCTTATTTCATCTTTACCTTTTTTTTGAGTTAGTCAATTCCAACATGCTTCCATTTTTCCCTTTCTTTGTGAATCTGCTCATTCATGCTATGAGGTGTTACAATATCCATTTGTCCTTTAATCTGTTGCATCTTAATCTGCAATTTGTTTCCTATCCAAAACATTAGTACAACAAAGAAATGATACACTAACTATATCACAATACCTCCATCTTTCTTCAACTCTTTGAAAATCTCCAAGACCAATTCATCTTTGATCATTTCTTCATCTAATCTTGACACCAACTCAATATCTTCTCCTTTTGAAATCATGTTCTTCATCTTTGTTTCTCGTTCATCTTCATGTTTGGGAATGACTATACTATCTTCATCCTTGAATTCTTCTTTTGAATCTTCAAAAATTTCTTCTTCTATCTTCTTCATTTTCCTTCTCTTTTTAACTATCTTTTTGATGGGCCATACCACTTTCCTTTTGACTATCAAATTCAAACTTGTTGCTTGTTTGATCCACTATTCCATCTTCATCATAGACTCCTAGAACTGTTTTTCCAACCTTTTCATCTCTTGCTAAATCTCTTAATTCAACTCAGTTGTCTCTTTGTCAAATTTCTCTTGCCTCTTTCTCTTTTTCCTTTCTTCCTCTACATGCAAATGTCTTCTTAATATCTCCATCTTTTCTCTACAAGAAAGCTTCTTCTTGCTTCCACTTTCTCTCAATTTTCTCTTCCTTCTCTTGGTAGCAACTAGGTTGTCTTCTCAACTTGCACACAACCACAACACACAAACACAACACCAAATCTCTTTTCCCAGATCCTTTTAGCTCTAATACCAAACTAATGCAATCAAAGGAAGCACAAACCCCTCTCACAATATCAAATTTGTAATAACCCAAACTAATAACCCAAAATTACCACTAATTTTTTTTTCTTTATTACTATCTTATTATGTGTTCATTCACTTGCATACTTAGGTACTTCTATCCATACGAGATAGGCATCCGTCCATCCGGGATAGGCATCCAACCATACGGGTTAGGCATTTTTCCATACAGGACAAGAATTCATCTATCCATCCGAGATAGGCATCTACCCAAATGGGGTAGGCATCTATCCATAAGGGATAGGAATGTGCTCTGGCCAGAGACTTAGACTCATCGGGACAATCTAGGTCCTGAGTCACTCACTAAAGACTACACTTCCCTTGGAAGTGCACCAAGGTCGCCATCCTTAGGAGTATGTAAAAATAAATATGTAGCTTGAGTCCCGCCTCAGAATTCAGCCTAAGGCCTCGGGGAGTCAAGCAAATCCATTCGGGATTCCTTCTGAGTATACAAGGAACTTTTTTTATCTTATCTTTATGTTTGATATTTATAGCCCCTTTTGACTAAGTGGTTCTCTTGAAATATTAATTTATATTTTAATTTCCCATTATCTCAAACTTTCCCTAAGCCCCATCCCCGAACGCCTGAGGTATTGGGAGCATTCTTCGTTTCCCAGACTGCCTACATACCCTGCTTCCAAACGGGATCAAGGCATAAAATATGTAGTTCTGTTTTCTAATCTATGTTTGATGTGAACTATTTTGTGGGTTCGCAACCCTTTCTAGGGATTTTTATTTTCCCCAGACAGTTCCTCTGCGATTGCTACCCACGAAGGGAAGCAATAAAATATAAGTAAATAGAATCCTTGACTATTACTTGTTTCCTAAACATCTAAATCCTAGTTCCTAAATAACGTCTCCCTTGAACCCATTTGAGATACAATTACCTTTAATTATCATAACAATATATTAAAAAAATTCCATTGAACCCTATAATGGGGTTTACTAGGTTTGGACTAGCGTATTTTCATTCATTTAAAATTATCTTATTAGATTATCGATCCAAGAGAGATTACCCATCTCTTGGATTTTATTAACATGGTGTTCCTTATTTCTCCTAGGCAATTTAAAGGGACGGTGCTACAGACACCGTTTTTGTAGCTATGTTAGGCTATGGATGCAGTAGCTCAAGCGCAATGGAATTACCCATAAACGTGAGCCAGAGGCACCACTGATACCGAATGCTACTAGTTTTAGTTTCAACTCTTGATTAAAGTTTACCTAACTAAGAAAATATCATCTAACTACTTCATGGAACACAATACTTTAATGGAAAATAATAAACTCTTCTTTTACTTAATTAATTGTTATTGTAAAAGATATCAAGACAACATCGAATTAAAATGATGCAAATAGAGATCCTAAGCTAATTTTCTAAAAAAAAAACTTCCTTTCCACTTTTTGATTACCAAGATCCTAATATACAATATTTGAGAATTACAAGTATTAATTAACCATTTCATCTATTTAAGAAGTGTAATTAGCTAAAGATGCTAATCTATTCTTAATATAGTTAAATATTATTACTAATTTACAATTTAAGTATTTTAACAAATAAGAACATTTGATAGTATCATACATAAGAAAGTTTACTAACATTTTTAACAAATAAATGACAAAACAATATTAGTCACTAAATTACTTACATTAATAATTTACTTTGTAAGGAAATGAATTAAAGTAAATCTTTGATAAACGAATATCCAAATATTAACAATAAATTGAATGCAATTATATTATGCAAAAATAACTAAGTTGATGCAATAATAATTGTTTGAGAAGAATTTAGAAGTTAAGTTATTTTACTTGCCATCACTAATCTACTTTCTAAAATGATTTAAACTTATTGAAAACAATTATGCAAAATTAAATAAGTTAAGACAAAAATAACTAATTTGGAAATATAATTATCTCACTAAATTAAATACAACATTTCCTTAAATCGTTTGAAACTAAACAATGATTTGATTGAGTTTATTAGATAATGAATCTACTAATTTAATTTGTTTCCTAACAATAGCTTTATTTCTTTTAGAAAAAAAATCTTAAATAACTATGAAGTTCCTAATTAAGTATTTATTGAGGGATAATTTATTTTAAGCAAATACGAACATCTAATTTCATTTATGATGACTAAGATAATTGTTATAAGAAAATCATTTCTTAAATCTTATTAGATTAAATTTTCTTTTTTTATTTCTTTTTAAGTAAATAAATAAATAAGACATTATAAGTTTCATCTTCTTGAATTAAGTTTTATTTAACACAATCAAGAAATTGCCCCATTTGTTTTTTTTAATACAATTATTAGATATGACTAAGTTCAATTTGAAACCTTTTTTTTTTTGTAATAAATAATCTTTTAATACTACTTTCCTTTTAAAAAAGAATCACATTATTTGGTTTTCAAGTAATTGTCCTTCTAATTGATTACTTTTAGAACATCAACTTAATAAATTATATATATTTTTAATTAATTAGAAATACATACTAACTAGCTTTACAATTAGTCAAATTGAATTAATAAATCTATCTAAATTTGTATTCTGGAAATAATTTTAATATTAACCTCAATTGCTTTGTGGCAACTTCCCAAAAACTAATTAAATCAATTTGAAGTGACTAATTACTTCTTTCCACTTTTATTTATTTAATTTAATTTAATTTTTTTTGGAAATAAATTTATCTTTAAATTTTATTATAAAATAATTACTAATATTTATTATGAAATCAAATAACTATTCTAACCATCTTGTAAATAGTATAACTTTAATAGCATCTATCTTATAATTTACTTTAGAAATAATTTACTTAATCATCAATACATAAAAAATCTAAATAAATTAAGGCAACACTATTTTTTTTGGAGTAATAAAACTAACACCCATTGCTTCAATTTTAAACAAATACTAATTTTCAAAGTGGACAATAATAATGGTAATTTATCAATTACTATTTAATTGAGAAACTTTACTAATTCATATTTTAAAATCTTGATTTATAGATGATTTCCATTTATATATATATGAGATAAAGCTTCCATTAAGGTTGTCTACGAGTTTGTAAGGAAAAATCAAATATTATAAATATATCGATTGATGAATTATTATTTTAAATGTAACTTCTATTAGAACTTATGTATAATCTTATAAGGAATCAACACAGAGTGTGATTATTAAAATATTCTTTTGAATCTTCTAAGTGGTTAAAGCTCTAAGAAAAGAAAAGTAAATTCTAATTTCAAGTCCAAGATAAATAAGTTTCTTTAAAAATAGATAATGTTTATTTATTTTATTTTATTTGCTAAAAATAAATCCATGAATGATTTTTTAGATGTTAATTTAGATAGTTTTCTCCTCTCTTTTCAATCATTTTTATTTTTAAAAGGTATATGAATTAATATTTCTATTTTTATTTTTATTTGAAATGAAATGATAACTTAATAAATCAAGAGTCATTAAATTACTAAAAGATAAAAATGATAACTTATGAAGATCCTACGTAGTTTTGCTTTTATTTACTATTTTGGAAACTTCTAATAACATAATTATTTACTATTAATCAAATTCTTCTTTTTTTAAGGAAAAATCAAATTGTGTGACTAATCCAATCAAAGGCACATGCAATTTCTTTTATAAGAAAAACAAGTTTCTATTAATACTAATTTATTTCAAGATTTCAAATATTCATTTAATTTAATTTCCATAATTAAATATGGAATAACTATTAGTTCTTATATTCGATAATTATTTTAATACACTATTCAATTTTATTTAGTAGACTTATTATTCTTTCCAATCTAATCACATTATTATCATTATTAGATCTTTTATTCTTTTATTTTTTTGGTTTACTTTAATTCTATTGCTGAAAATATTAAAAAAACTTGTAATTTGATAACTATTGGGAAAATGTCCATTAAATGAGGAAAAAGAAAATCAACCTTCTAAATCTAAGAGTGAAATTTAAACTCCTATTTTCACTTCCTCATCTAACTCCTCTTAAAAAAAAAACAACATATATTTAAAACTAATGTGTATCAATTTATGATTTATTTTAGATTTCCTTTACCCAATTTTACTATATATATATTATAACAAATAAATTTAATATTTTATAAATTAATCACAAAAAAAGTTTAATTAAAAACATAATTTTAAATTTTAGTTACAAATGGTAATTATAAAACTTACTAAAAACATAATGATAAATTTTAATTATAAAACATAAACCTGTATATTAATTTTTTTATTTTTTTATTTTTTTTAAATGTAATATTTCTTTTATAATTTAAATAATAAAATTACCAAAATTTTACTAAAGAAAAATTCTTGTATTTCTTTTCTAAAAAGAATTCAATAACTTCTTTTAAAAAAAATTGGTAAAACTAAATAGATAAATTTTCATGAAATTTAATAATGATTTTAAAGTAAAGTAAGTTAGATTTCAATGAGATTAAAGAACATTTTAACTAAAATTTTCAATGAGTCTAAAAGAAAAATCTCAATCTTCAACAAAATTTCTAAGTATAATTTTTGATGAAATAAAAATTAAATAAAATGAATAATTTTGTTTCACTATAATTTTTTTTTAAAAAGAATTAGGGTCCATTGTAAGGAATAAACTTACCTGTAATGCAATTGCTGAAAATCCTTCTCTGTTGAACCAAGCTCTTCGATTCTTTCAAATCTTTGTGCTTCAGTAACAAGTAAGAAAAAACAACCTTTTCTACTTCCTATCCTTTTTTAGTAAATTCCTATTCTACGAATGCAAAGAACAATAAAAAGGATGATAATTAATGACCATCAAGGATTCTAATCTTTTTTGTGTCTTTGAAAGAGGCTAGATAGTCATATTTATAGAAAAATGAATGGAGATTTGATGGTGAGAATCAACAGCTGAGATTTGAAAAAAAACATCAAGATCAGAGAAGAGAAGAGGAAAGTTTCCATTTTGACTTGTCAGAGGATAATATCAATTTTTTAAATTTGAAAGATGGATAAAAGTGCACACAAGGCTTCCATTTTTATGGGTAGTTTACTCATGAAGTTACTAAAATAAAAGTAGTTGATAGAAGAAAGATTTAAATTCTAAAATAAGATAAAAAATCAAGGTGTTGACTAGAGAGAAGAATAGAAGTTAAAATAGAAAAGTATGACAATTTTTAAATAAACATTCAATTTATTTATTCTTTCATGAAAAGATATGCTTATTTTCATAATTAAATTTTAGCATCATAAATTTTCTATTTATTTTAAAGTACCTAATTTTAATATTTTAATTTATTGATTTTTAATTAATTAATTTATTTCTATGTTTTAATTCCATAACAAAATAAAATAATGATTATTTCGAAACCAACTTAATTTGATAATAAGGAGTTTCATTTTCAAAATTATTAAGAAGAGGGTTGTGACAAACTTAACAAAACTTAACCAAATCCTTCATGTCCTTGCAACTAGGACTCAAACCTTCTTTTACAAACTCTTGTCTTATAACACCAACTTGAGATCAAGCATACAAAACCCCTTTTTGATTCTCAAAACACCTTAAGCAACACAAAATTATTGTCTCAAAACCAAACCCCAACTTAGACATCTCAAAGATGAGACCTTTCCAAAATAGACTATCATAACAACAATTAGGCCATTTTGGACCCCATAAACAAACAACTCCACAATTCCCAAGCCATTCCCTTTTTCAAACGTTACAAAAAAATACAAAAATTCCTACACACACTATGTAAACCATTCCCCATTCCTTATTCATGTTATTTCTTCAAGCACTCATTCTAAATCTTTAACTTTAATTCTGAAATAGGACTATCATAACTCTGTTTGACATGACAGCCAATAAAAGGAATCCAAAAAATTATGAATTCACCAACCTCTAACTAGAAATGGAATCACCATACACCTAAGCACCTTTTGAAAATAGTATAATCCAAAAAATATTCAAAGACCACAAGCAAATCTCAGAAGACTCCACTTTACACTGTCTTTTATAGATTTTTCACAATTTTTAGTGTTAGGGAATCGAAGATTCGACCCCAAACCTTAATAAAAAAATATGCAACATTTTGGTCCATTAAAAAACATGTCAAACTACCTTACCACCTATTTTCAGGATATTTCAACTGTGGAAAATGAAGAAATGCAATTTTAAGTGCTTACTGCCAACCCTAGATTAGGGATTTACCCACCTGAAGGAAAATGCACATAACTCTTATAATCTTTAATGGATTTAAATGAAAAAGAATGAATTTTCAAGTAGATTCATAGGGATTCAATTAGAAATGGAGGAGATGGTTTTTTCACAATTATGGCCATACAATGGCTTGGAAACAAAAAAAATATTGAAAACTACCAGAATAACATAATGTATCGTTAAAAATATTCTTTATCCATAAACTCCCAACCTTCCTCAAAATGTGTGAGGCTACATTATGCCTTTATAAATCTAATCCAACATCTAAAACCAAATTTACAACTACTTGTCTCTTCACCTTCCTTAATTTTGCAATTTGTTGCATTTTACAAAATTGTCATTGGCAACATTTTGTCATTTTTTAAACTTTTACATTTATACCCAAATGACTTTAAAATAACTATCTAGACCCTAAAACAAACTCAAAATGATCCAATAGACCTTATTTGAACATGAAATCAACAATAATAAATCAAGATCCTAGTTTTTCCTCATGGAGGCATAATCTTGCTAGGGTCCACCTGTACAACCTCGTAGCTTGTAAGAAAACAATAAATCAAGTATGGATGCTTGATCCTTGTTAGAGTGTGGGTAAGATGCCCCAAAAGTTCTATCGAAGTGAATTTTTAGAAGTTAATGACCTTGTAACACTTCTAAGCAGGGTGATGGGACTCCAAACCTCCTCTATCTTCGAAGAGTAGATGTGGTATTTTATAGAGGAGATCCTAAGAGGAGATACAAAGTTCCATTGGAATAAAATGATAAGTGACAATATCCATAACCAATATGTTGCAGTAAAGTAGACTAAGGATATTTATATGACTTCCTACATCGTGTATCCCTTGGTAGTCATTTTTCCTTACAAAGGGTTGACTCGTGTTACTAATCTTGGGACAAAGAAGGGAAAAACCATTGTTTATGATTGCTACCTGTAGCTACAATACATGAACTATGAGAAGAATTATCAGTGGGTAAATGATGCATTCATCATCCACATTCCATGTAAATTTCCAAATTATTACAACAAAAGGCTACCCCTTTATGCAAAGGCATTGATCAAGAACTTTAGGTACTATTCATCTAGTTCCCCAAATTTATTTACTTAAGAGTTGAAGGTTTCTTGGGATTCCCATATCATTTTCCAAGGTATTCGAGTGAGAGAATAATCTTGGAAGATCTCATTGGGCAATTGCAAGAATCTCATTCATTGCTACAAGAAAAGCACCACACATGAGTCCCTTATCCCATCATCTTTGGTCAAGGAATGTATTCATGTCTTGCTGCCCCTTGTGCAAAATATTTAGAGAAAGAGATTGTAGAGTATGATCTTGTACTGCACACCGAGCAGGGAGATATGGACTTGTGGGGGAAATTGATAAAATAGGTTGGGAGATAGCATGTGCACAAGGTACATATCGAGGACTTCTGGTAAAATTGTGATGATGACCATGAGGCCTAGAGGTGGCTTTATATAAGGATGAAAACCAAATTTATAAAGTCTATTGATTTATTTCTTATTCCTGACTAGGTGGTGAAAGAAAATAATACTATTAATGAGAAAGAATTCAATGTTGTCACCAAGCTACCTCTACCAGTGATTGACTAAGTTGAGCGAAAGAATATAGATGTGGATAAAATCATGTGTTCAGTAGTAAAATAGACCGAAAGAAGGTTAGATGATCAAGTGGCTCAATTAGAACGTCAAAGCATTGAGATAACTTATGGAGAATTGGATGATGAGATTGAGAGTGAAACAAAAAGTGGAGCCGAAGCTGGTTTTTTGAGTGAGGCCCCAAAATCTGTGCTTGCCACTCGAGCAAGAAAAATAAAAGATGCACTGGAGAGGTAGCCCAAGAAAAAGGTATACTCCAGAAAAACAATAGAAGGGAAAAGGCCACCAAAGAAATATAAGAAGACTAGAATTTTTTTTCTTGACATGCCTATAGTACAAGAAGAGTCCTCTCCTCCTTCAGAGGATACTCTGAACCTCAATCACCTCCACCTTTCACTCCACCACTTCCATCTGCTCCACATCCCCTTCCAGTGTGATCCCCATCTTTTGTGGGAATCTCAATCAACCTAATCACTACTTCCTCAATTGTCTCCATCATTGTGGTTGATTCTTCCTCTTCAACCTCATCTCATCCATCTTCTTCCTCGCTCCCACCTATACTACCCGCTTTCTCCTCCTTGTTACCCTCTATCTCCACTATCCCTTTGACACCAATTACACTTCCTAAGTCTTTTGTGGCTTATTTAAAAAATATGCCTCACAAAATTTTGGAGACTATATTGAATCCCAAGGCTAGGTTTTGTTGAAAGGCACAAGACAACTGAGAGGGGGGGTGAATTAGTTGTCACCAAACACAAATTCAAATCTCAACCACTTATCAATTTCTTATCCACTTAATTTTGTTATTAAGTATGAACATAAAATGCAGATAACAGAAAGGAATATCAACACAGGAATGATCTTATTTACATGGAAAACCCAATGAAGGAAAAACCATGGTGAGGATTAACTCACAATATAAAGTAATTCCCAAAACCAAATATATAAGGCTCACTACCAAAGGGATCATTTCCCAAAATAGGACCCACTGTCTAGATACAAAAGCTCACTGCTTACACAAGGAGGCTCACTACCTACTGAAAGAATTATAGAACAAAAAATTTCTTTACAACCAAAATGAACTGGTAAGAGTGCACCTAAAAAGTGTTGATTCAGTTCTGGTGATGCTCAATAAACTGACTTAACACACTTCATCAATTTCACACTTCTTCACATTTGCATCAATACAATTCATCTCACTCCAAAATATTCCAAATTGTCTGACATATATATCTAACCCATTCACAAGCATCAATCAGGTCGGCCTAGTTAGATGCAACCAAAAAGATTGGCTATTGGCTTCAAGCATTTACAAAAACATTGCATCATGTCAGCATAGACCTAAGATAGGTCACACATACATCCACATAGAAAAATTAATTCACCATAATACCAATTATCCATAAGGTTGGCCAGAGATAGGCTTAATAACAAAATGCAATCAACAAAATAATGTTGATACACCATACAAGCACTTGTGCATGAGAGATTTTGAATGTACATGCTTCCAACATCCATAAACCATTTCCAAAAACCACAAGCAACAACAATCAACCACAAAGGATTGTGTACCAAAATACCAGAGGATGTAAACTAAATATCAGTTTAGATACTAGTCTAGAATACCAGATCAAACAAAGACTTAGTCTTGCAGTTGCAACTCATATAACATGGTGACATCAATGACAACACAAAATTTGTATAGTTAGCCATTCTTCTTCATTATTTCAACAAGTTTTTCATGGCCCAATTAGTTGCATCGTTACCTACCTCTCCTCCACCTACTAAGCCACCAAAATGGAGGCTACTATGCAAATATGTGAAGAAATGGAAAGGATAAGTGAAGAGTACCTTGGGGAATCAGTTGGAGCAAATGAGGAAGTTGTAGAATATGATCATGATGACTATTATGAGCACATTGATGAGTGCTTGAAGATTGTTGATTTGGATGAAGTAGGCCAAAGGATGAAGGGAAACATACACCCAAGGACAAGGATCTAAGTGGGTTTAGTGAGCACTACAATGTGGAAACCTCAAAGGAGGATGCTCAAGATGCAAACCCCAATAAAGAAGAGAAGTAGAAGGATGAACAAAATAAAGGAAAGTTCCCAAAAATAAGCCCAAAAAGGATCAAATTAATGAAGAGATTCATATGGAGAAAGGAGAAAATGTTAGAAAGAATGATGAGCTCCAAGAAATAGGCCAAGATGAGAGCCAACATGATGAAGAAATGCACTTGGAGGAGAAGGAAGATGATAATAAAAAAGATGAGTAGAGGGAAAAAGAACCCCAGAAAATAGAAAAGGACAAAGATGAGGGAGAAAAGAATGCCAATGAAAAGAATACTAAATGTGTTTAGGAAATAGAGGTTGAGCATGAAAAGGGAAAATAAGCAACACAAGAAGAAGAAAATGTGGAAAAACGAAATGTAGACTCTACCCAAAGATCACAGGGTGAGGTTGAACAAGGAAAGGGAATAATGTAAGGAAAGCTAAGGTGTGGAAACAACTCTCCTAATGTCAAAACCTCTGGAAAGAATGCATAGATACTTTTCAATTTTCAATTACAATCCAATTAAGATGCACTTGAAAGAGATAACAGAAACAAAGAATATAACATACACACATGAACACCAGATTTACGTGGGAAAACCCTTATGGGAGAAAAACCCACCACACCAAGAGAAGTCACTTTGTATTATAGTAATAAATATTACATACAAAGATCAGACTTATCTTTCTAATGTCAAATTACAACAACTTTCATAATGATCAACCTTGCACTGAATATTCAAGTTACAACAGTTCTCAGAATCTAATTCACACTGATCATACATCGAACTGGTCATCCAACTATTCATTCCACCATCAAACCGAACAACTTTTGTAATTCTTGAGTATATCCATGTCATCACAGGTCTGTCAAACTTCCTCTCAGCAACGTCCGCAATAGTCCAACTGCTAGCGGTTCCCATTTTGCTCCCTGATTGGTTGAGGATGAACCACGTAGGATGGTCAATCAGTCAAAGGTGTTCACAATGTATCTGCATGTCGGTGAAACACTAATCGTGTCTCCTCGATGCCACAAAGATAGATTGTCATTATTGCTAAGATTCCTGACCATCAGCAAGACAATACACCGAGCTCACAAGTCGTAATGATCTCAACATTCTCATCGGCGAGACAATTGCTACTCACCAAGACATCACACCGATGTTCACCAGTTATTCTGAGGTGTCCAATAGTTAGCAAGACATATCGCTATCACCAAGAGGTTATACTGATTCCTTCAAGTTACACTGCAACCACCTTTCGCCAGGAGTCATACCGATAACAAACTATAACATCGCTGAGACAAATACCCATTGCTAAGATTTCATAGCAAAACTTCCATGTTACTCCGATGACCATTGGTGAGACAAACATATGTCACCAAAGTTCATAGTGAAGCCTCCGTGTTACCCCAAAGACTCCAAGTGAATACCTATCGGTGGGACTTTGGCTATCGCTGCGACTTCACACCGAAGCAAGCCTTTCAGCCAAGGGTCTCCCCAACACCACTTATTGCCCAGAGTCTCCTCGATATCCAATAAGAATGGCTTGTTGGCTAGAGATCTCCATTTGACATAGGGTTACAACGAATGCCACAAGTCACAACGATAACACCAGTTAGCAAGATAGAAGCAAGGTCTAGGTGACTAATGAAAACCACAAGGTTCCAAAGCTGCCAGTTGACTAGACAAAAGGAATGTCATATCGAATTTGCTCTTCTAGAGGTTTCAGCCTATGAGATTGAGACACATATTTCCAAAAATCTCCCACTTGACGAAGATCACACAGGCACCTCTAGATCACAACAAATCTATTGAAATTCATGGGCACTGAGGCCCATCGAATTGGTAGACCACCTGAACTTGTCTGTGCTCACTAGCTTCATCAATGCATCTGCAACATTCTCCAGAGTGTCCACTTTTTCTAATGAAACCTTTCCATCCTCCACCATATCTCATACAAAGTGATACTATACATCTATATGTTTCATCCTGGCATGGAAAGTAGGATTCTTTACCATAAAAATTGCACTCTGACTGTCACGAAAAAAAATTATTTTCCTTACATCAAAACCAATGTTAGAACACAAATGTTTTAATTAGATTGCTTCTTTACAAGCATGTGTAGCTGCCATGTATTCTGCCTCTGTAGTGGAAAAAGTGACTACAACCTGCTACTTACTCATCTAACTCACTGCACCACCATTCATCATGAAAGTATATCCACTGGTGGATCTTTTGCTGTCAATGTCCCCTGCCCAATTAGAATCCACATAGCCTTGAATACTGAGAGTCCTTTGTGATTCAACCAAATTCCATGGTAACACAAAGCATATTCTAAAGTTCCCTTCAAATATCTAAACACTCTCTTCATAGCATCCCAATGTGTCCTTCCAGGATTAGCCATAAACCAACTAAATACTTCCACTACTTGGGCAATGTCTGGCCTTGTACAAACCATTGCATACATTATGGGTGATCCCACAATAGTGGTTTACACTTTTTGGCCTAACTGGACACTGATATTTTTTTTTTAACACAATCGCCACATTCGGGCACCTATAGCGATTAAAACGTAAGGAATTTGAAGATGATGTAAACTAGAGTCTTGTCACATTTTGTCTGTAGATTTTAAAAATATTTTTTTTCAATTTTTTTGGAATCAGTTACTTCTTTTTCCATCTCCCACAAAATTGGTTTTCAAAAAGTAGCATTTTTAAAAGTGGCATGCAAGTATAACACATAACTTTTTTCCATGAAGGATAAAATTCAATTCTTTCAAATTTAGATTTCTAACTCGATATATAGTGCTTCCACTTGGTTAGATAGTTTTATTGAATATTTTTTCTTTAATCAAGTTTCAAAGTCAATCAAATGACAATTCGGACCTAGCGACCCGTATAATGCATAACTTTTCTTGTATGTATCAAAATTCTTCTCTTTTTTTTTTGTTGGATCAAAGGACTTCAATATCTGGTGCACTCATATTTTTTAAATTTTTTTTTTATAATCTTCTATTTTTCCACTTTGTGACAAAGATTTTTGTTTCGATGAAAATATATTTAATAAAACTTAAAAAACAGATAAGATAATAAAACCAAAACATACTAAAATTATATTCATTGGATAGCTCATTAGAAGGCTACTTTCGATTCCAAGTTTGGTTTCTAAATATTCCCCATTTTCATCTAGAGCTTGAAAGCTAAAATTTTAGGTTTTCGTGTACAAATTAAAAAATTAGGGAAAAAGGGGTTAGGCTAGAACTGGGGGTTCTAAGCGAACCCCCCGGGGTTCTAGCGTAACCCGAGGGTTCATTCGAACCCTGGTTCATGCGAACCCCCCCTAATATGCACATTTCCTTTATTTTTTCGGCGGGAAATGTGGGCCCAATAGTTAGTGGGTTCGCTCGAACCCTGGTTCGCTCGAACCCCTTTATGGTTCGGTCGAACATCTAGGTTCATGCGAACCCCCAAAAACCAATTTTTTTGCCATGGGGTCATTTTTTCTCAAATTTCCTTCCTCTTCAAAAGTGTAAACCACTTATGTGGCTTCACCCTTATACTGCCAACGACACTAGCATAAGGCACACTATTCATGTCCTCCATCTGGGTAGGATATTTTGGATAGTCTTCAATAGATAGCTTCGTTCCCAGCAAGACTAGAACAACTAGTTGCTTGCAATCATTCATCTCTCTAGAATAGTCCTGATATACTTACTCTGATTGAGCCAAATTTTTCTACTATTCCTATCCCTAGTTATTTCCATCCCTAGAATGTACCTTACAACACCAAGATCTTTCATTTGGAACTTTGCAGACAACTGAGACGTAAGATCAGTAATCATTAACTTGCTATTGCCTATGAACAACATATCATCAACATAGAGAGCAATAATAAGCACTCGATCACTTTCATCTTTATAATACACACAATGATCAGATTTTGATCTTACAAATCCCAAAGAAAATACAAAAGTATCAAAATTCTAGTACCACATTCTAGGAGACTACTTTAACCCATATAGAGACTTTTTCAACTTGCAAACCAGTTTTTCTTTACCTTTCTCCAAAAAATGCTCAAGTTGGGACATATAGATTTCTTCTTCAAGATCACCATTAATAAATGTTGTCTTCACATCTATCTATTCAACCTCTAAGTCATACGCTTCTGCAAGTGACAAAAAAATCTAATGGATGTCAGCTTAGCTACAGGAGAAAAAATCTCCCCATAATCAATTCCCTCTACCTCAGAATAACCCTTCACAACCAACCTCGCCTTGTACTTTTCCACACTGCCATCTAGACCTATTTTATTTTTAAATACCCATTTGTAGCCCACAAATTTTCTACCTTCAGGTAAGGGCACCAAACTCTAGGTATCATTCTTTTCTAATGATGCCATTTCTTCATTCATGGCTTCCAACCAAGAGTCTAAATCAGACATTTTAAATACCTCTTTCACAGTCCTAGGCTCATCAGTGCTAGAAATCAAAGCATAGGCACAATTAGAATCTATCAAAGAGAACCCATACCTATCAGGTTGCTTTCTTTCATGAGTTGACCTCCTCACTTGCTAAGGCTGAGGTTGTTCTTCTTCATAAATTTTAGAATTGCTTGAGCTCTCCTCAGTTTCAAGTACATTTTGAATTTTCAATTCCTCTTTCTCTGGTGTCAGAGGAAATTCAACTACATCCTTCTTGTTTTCTGATTTTGTTTCTGACTGTAGATCCAAGGTAGAAGGCTTCAGCTCACGAAAGATTACACTTCTGCTATATAGAACCTTCTCCGTATCAGGATTCCAAAGTTTGTATCCTTTTATGTCAACTCTATAGCGAATAAAAATACATTTGATAGCCTTGTTCTCCAATTTAGATATTTTATCATACAACACATGTGCATATGCCTCACAACCAAAAAATCAAATGTGTCATCAAGAGGGCTTCTTACCAGACCATGCTTCCAAAGGTGTTTTCTCAACAAGAGCAGAATTCAGAGAAAGGTTTATCAAGTAACATGCTATAGCAACTGCCTCAGCCCAAAAATTCTCCTCCAAGCCAACACTACTCAGCATACTTTGTGCTCTCTCCATCACTATCCTATTGAATCTTTCTGCAACTCCATTTTTCTGTGGAGGATAAGGTGTAGTCTTATGTATTTTAATCCCATGGTCTTTACAGTACCTCTCAAAATCACCAGAACAAAATTCACCTCCATTATCCATCCTTAAAACATTTTATTTTTCTTCTAGTCTAATTTTCTACAAGATTTTTAAATTCCTTAAACCGACTGAACACTTCTGATTTACTTTTCAAAATATAGACAAATGCTCTTCTTGAATAATCATCAATAAACGATACATAGTACCTTGACTTAGAAAAAGAAGAAACATTAACTGGACCAAATACATCAGAATGAATATAATCTAGCAAACCAAAAGATTTATGAGGACTAGAATAGAAAGAAACATGGTGTTGTTTTCCATATATACAATGTTCACAAAATTCAAATTTAAGGTTACAATCTTCAAGCCCCTCAACTAGGTTTTTATTCTTCAAGGTCTTTAAACCTTTCTCACCAATGTGGCCTAGCCTATGATTTTAGAGCATAGTCTTTTTCTGCTCGAAGTTTAACTTCCATAGAGTTTACACCATTAGGAATTTTTTCCTCTTTTCCTCCATGAGTAGCTTTCTGTGACTTTGCAGAGACACTATTGCATTGAACAACATGTGCATCCAGCTTATACAAGGTACCAATATGATCTCCCCTTGCTAGTACCATAGAGCCTCTAGTCATCTTGCAACCATTTCCAGAGAATGTGACTTGCACTCCAATATCATTCAACTTACTAACAAAAAGTAGATTTTGAGCCAAACCTGGTATGTGCATAACATCATTGATTCCCTTCACTCTTCCATTAGGGATTTGAATTCTAACTCTTCCACTTCCAAAAATTTCCAAAGATGAATCACTTGCCAAATACACCTTCCCACCATCGTATTCTTCATACTTCATGAACCAGTCTCTATGAGATGTCATGTGGAAAGATGCTCCAGAATCAATCAGCTAGACATCATCTGATGCCTATGTAGCCAGGGCTGCAATGAAGGAGTCTGCATCACTCTGAGAAGAATCATTTTCAGAAGAATTCTTCTTCTTCTTCTTTTTCTCCTCTTTACAATCCTTTCAGACATGACCAGGTTGCCCACAATTCTAGCACTTCACCTTGGACTTCTTGCCAAGAGACTTTGATCTCCCCTCTGATTTTGATTTGGAATTCTTGTCCTTCTTCTTGCCTTTCTCTTTCGACCTTCCTCTAACAAGAAGGGCCTCCTTCACCATCTTAGAATATTTCCTTCTCATCTCTTCTGATAAAAAAGAAGCAACAACATCTTCCATCTTGAAATTGGATGTTGTACTCCCAATAGCCATCACCAGGTGATCCCAAGAGTCTGGTAAAGAACACAATAAAAGCATATAGCAATCCTCTTCATCAATCTTCACACCAATAGATGTTAACTGTGCAATCAGCATGTTGAATGTGTTCAAATGATCAACTATAGACCCTCCTTCCTGCATTGTCAAAGTGTAAAGCTTCTTCCTTAGGAACAGTTTATTCACCAAGGATTTCCCCTAATAAATAGATGCTAGTCTCTTCCACAAAGAAGATGCAGTCTTCTCTTCATGCACATTCAGAAGAATAGAGTCTTCTAGAAAGAGCCTTATTAGCCCCTTAGACTTTCTATCTACAAGGTCCCAATCTTCTTGCTTCATGCCTATAGGTTTTTTTCCAGACATAGCAAGCCACAGATCACGATCCACCAACAGATCTTCCATTTTAAGTTTCCACAACTCAAAATTGCTGCCATTGAATTTCTCAATTTCAATCTTTCCTAACGTGCTTGCCATCTTAACCTGTAATTCGAATTACCAAAATTTCTACAAGACTCCCACTGAACATAAATTGACACAAAAAACCCAATGTATCCACAAGGATAACAAGATTGGCCAGGCTCTGATACCACTTGTAAGGAAAGCTAAGGTGCGGAAACAACTCTCCTAACGTCAAAACCTCAGGGAAGAATGCAAAGATAATTTTCAATTATAGTCCAATTAAGATGCACTTGAAAGAAATAACATAAACAAAGAATATAACATACACACATGAACACCAGATTTACATGGGAAAACCCTTACGGGAGAAAAACCCACCACACCAAGAGAAGTCACTTTGTATTACAGTAATAAAGATTACATATAGAGATTAGACTTATCTTTCTGATGTCAAATTACAACAACTTTCATAATGATCAACCTTGCACTGAATATTCAAGTTACAAAACTCTTAGAATCTGATTCACATTGATCATACATCGAACTGTTCAACCAACTGTTCATTCCACCATCGAACCGAACATATTCTGCAATTCCTGAGTATATCCATGTCATCACAGGTCTGTTGAACTTCCTCTTAGCAACAACCACAACAATCCAACTACTAGCGGTTCCCATTTTGCTCCCTGATTGGTCAAGGATGAAATACATAAGATGGTCAATCGGTCAAAGGTTTTCACAATGTATCCACATGTTGGTGAGACACTAATCGTGTCTCCCCAATGCCACAAAGCCATATTTTCATTATTGTGAAGAGTCTTGACCATCGACAAGATGATACATTGAGATCACAAGTCGTATCGACCTCAACATTCTCATCAACAAGACAATCTCTACTCGCCAAGACATCACACCGATGTTCACTAGTTATTCCAAGGTGTCCAATAGTCGGAAAGACATATCACTATTGCCAGGAGGTTATACTGATGCCTTCAAGTTACACTGCAACCACATTTCACTAGGAGTCATACCAATAACAAAATATAACATCATTGAGACAAATACTTGTCGCTAAGACATCATAGCGAAAATTCCATGTTACTTCGAGGAGCATTGGTGAGACAAACATATGTCACCAAAAGTTCATAGCGAAGCCTCCGTGCTATCCCAAAGACTCCAAGTGAATTCCTATCGGCGAGACTTTGGCTATCACTGAGACATCACACTGAAGTAAGCCTTTTGGCCAAGGGTCTCCCTGATATCCGATAAGAATGGCCTGTTGGCCAGAGATCTCCACTCGGAAGAGGGTTACAATGAATACCACAAGTCACAACAATAACACTAGTCAGGAAGACAGAAGCAAGGTCTTAGCGACCAGTGCAAACCACAAGGTTCCAAAGCTGCCAGTCGGCTAGAAAAAAGGAATGTCATACTGACTTTGCTCTTCCAGAGGTTTCAGCCTGTGAGATTGAGACACATATTTCCAACAAATAATGCAAAAGGAGGAACAGAGTGAGAAAGATAAGAACATTGAAGATGCTCCTAAACATGGGGATGATGAGATTTTGAAGGATCAAGGGGATACTGAAGATAAATTAAACACTACATCTGTTGGTCAATAGACATAAATTCCTTCATGGCTGGAACAACAATTGAAAAGAAAAACCCCAGTGATGCAAGATCCAAAAGCCCGCTTGGAAGCCATTTTGGAACAAGCCCAAATCAGGCCTCAAGAAAGGAAGAAGAAAAAGGTCAAATCCCACATCACTATAGATGCATCAAGCTCTCACATCCTACAGGTGGCAATTCCTACAACTGATAAAGATGTGGATACCATTCAAGCCAAGAATTATCAAATAATGTCTATCAAAATTGGTCTTGCCTCCTAAGCACAAAAGATAGATGAATTCCAAGGATCTGTCAACAACATTCTAAGCCAAATGCATAAGGATCAAGCGACAAAGGAAGAATTGAAGGTGCAGGCTATTGAATTGATAGTCTTCATTCAATAATGGACCGCACGAGAAAATGAAGCTCCCATAGAATCACTGGCATTTGCCATATTATCAAGAGAGGAGATCAATAAAATGGAAAAAATGAAGACATGGACCAAGTCTACTTCAAACTAGTTCAAGAAGGTCACAAATATGGGTATTAAGACAATCCATTATTTGGTTGAAATGCATAATAATTTCTTGGTTTTAAAATGATATTGAAAATGAAATTGAAGAATGCAAATATTTTCCTAATGTGTATCGTATGACATGCCCAAAGCTGCATTGCATCTAGAAATTATCAACAAAAGTATTGGAGCAGGAATTGGGTCTCCCCAAAGATCAGTACCACATGCTTGAGGCCTAGATTTTTTCTTTTTATTTTAGAAGGGGAATCCCTGAGA
>VDFB02026320.1:25014946-25038297 GCA_007258455.2 Sequoia sempervirens | reverse complement strand
GTTCTATTAAAATTCTCAAGGAAGCAACAAAATAGAGAACAAAGGACTCTGTTTGAAAAGTGGAATATCATTCATTGCGGTTTCATTCATCTCAGGCATCGCTAATTGATTTTAGCTTTCTCAAATGAGTGAGAGATGTGTGATGCTAAATATTGAGCAATGTTAAGGTAAATGAAATGGTGGGCTCGTGGGTTTTGTCTGTAAGTAATTGAATTTTCTTTTAAAAGTGGAGAATTAATTCAAGGTAAAATAAAAGGATAAAGTGCACAAGAGTGAATTTTTTAATGGCCTGATATAAATAATTGAGGCCTTCACAAAATAAAATAAACTTTGGCTAGGCATCTCTATTATATTTTTTATTTCCCTCATGCTATTCACTATACACGATGATGGGTAAATATTTGCACAAAGCTTGGTGGGCCTGTGGTAAATAATGAAGGGGGAAATGTTTAAAGTTTCAACCTTTACTATGGACGGTGAAAATTATTTAATGTTTTCACATAAAACGTTAATCTTTTCTGTAAGTAAAATGCAAAATACAGAGGCACGTGTAATTATTTTATTGTCCAATAAAGTGAATTTTGATCTTTCAAGATAAAATTAAAAAAACTTTATATGCTGGGTATTAAAATAATGCATTTCACGGAGGTCATTTAAAATGTAAAAACCTTTCATGGTAAAGGAAAAACCATGAGTTAAAGGGCAGCAAAATGTAAATTGCACAGGTGAAATGGGGATTTTATGGCCGAAGAATTTTCAACAGCAAAATAAAGAATGAAGGTCTTCAAACAGAATATTCTTTCAGCTCCAAAGAAGGGCATAATAATGAAAGATGAAGTTTTCCCATGGGGAATATTTTTTTTTGCAAGGTAGTAGAGTGAGGAGCAAGAAAACAAAGAGCAGGTTGAAGATTCTTCAACAAGTAAAGGCAGTTACAGATCAAGGGAGCTGAAGATGTCAAGTGTCTTTCATGGATGTATTTTAGGGTTTTTTCTTCTTCTATATCTTATTTCTTCTTCTCTTTTGTATAGGTTCTAAAATTCTTAATTAGGTGAATAAGGTAGAGTCTAGTGTTTAGTCTGAGTTGTAAATGGGGTATGTAAATTGTAACAGCTAGGTTTTATGAGCAAATGTTAGCCAATTTTTGTAACATTATATTACTGTTGTAAAGTTGTCTCCATATTGTATACTTTTGATAATATGAATTTAGTATATTGAGGATTGTTTGAGTTTTTCATCACAACTTTCTTGTGATTGTGTTATTTGGCCATGGTTCTCTTTGAAGTAAAGAGTTCAATTACTTTGATCAAATCACTGTAATCTTGAGTGCACAAATGGGATTGGTAAGTAGAAATTTATGACAAATATGAGTGGATTTGTTAATGTAAAGCATTAACATATTTTAAATTCATTGGCTGAACCTAGTTGCTGATAGGATCACTTTTGCAATTTTATATTTGACTCCATGACCCATTATTAGGCACTGATTTATCACAAAGCCTAAGGAATTTTCAGAAACAATCTAAATCATTTTAAATTATATTACTTATCAATCCTAGTTTGTTTGTGTGTTGAGTAGAGCTTAATGAATCACATCTCTCATGTTTAAATGAGGCATTACTAAAGAGGTCAGCCAAGCCTTTAGAGTATTGTGTCTTTCAAACAATTAGAGGAGATCCAACTATTTATAGTATATTTTGTACTTTAGCACACAAGTATCTATAAATATACTATTGGGATTACCCTCCCTGGTTTAACAAAGCCTGAAGTGTAGGGGAGAAAGGGGTATTTTATTCACTCTCCCATTCATTGGCCATATCGACCCATTGAGTCTGAATATGAGAGTGGCTACTCTTTAGGACTCATGGCATCTATTGATTTGTGAACCAACAACTTGCACCTATTTTTTTTTGCTAGTTGATTGTTTGTCCTGATCCTTATCATACTATTGATCCTACCTTTTTCACTACAATTTCTTTGATCATAGGCTCATTATTAGAGGTGTCCAATGTGATCCTCTTTTTTCGTCATATCCAGGGAAGACTTTGATGAAGATGCAGTTCCATTTAATGATTTGAGGAAAGCATTTTTTATGGAAGGCACCCTTAGCAATTCAAAAGCAGAAAAACTTTCATTTACCTTTTTCAATTCTTTTGTGACATATTCTCCCATTTTTTCGACATCCACTTCAGATTGGTTGCTCTTGGTAGGATTGGGTTGTGCCTCTTTCGTGAACTCAGACTACTTGTTTGGACTAAAGTATTGAGTTGGAACCTTTAGATAAGAGGGATTATTGCTCACATTAGGATTAGGAGGTATGCCAAAGTTGTTTAGTGGTATGGAAGGGGTGAATGGGCCACCAACCTACCTATTCCTTAAGTTGTATGGTGTTGAACATTAATAGAACATATGAACCTCCTCTTCTTTTCATTCGTATTGATCTCTTGGGCCATTATCAATTGAATCAAACATCTTAAATAAAGTTCCTTCATTACATACCTGATTTGTTTTGTCATCCTTTTTTGCAGACTCCCTTACTGGTTCATTATTTTCTCCCTATGGGAAAGGTGTTTGATTAACAACTAGGATTGAATCATATGGCTCCAAAGGAACTATTTCCAACAACTTTAACTTTCAATAGCATTCTATACCTCTACTTGAAAAATTGTAGCAACAATCTAAAATTTTGGGTAGTCGAGCTCTGAATGCTTGTTGGTCTAATAGATTTTGCACAATCCTAACAATGTTACCTCAGCCAAGTATACTCCACTGGATGACTTGTTTGAACTATTGGTTGGGTCAAGTGGCATCAGCACTCCTCCATTGTTGAATTTGGTATTCCACGTTCGATTCTACCTTTGGGGCTGCTTTCTTTCGAAGTTCCACCTTGAATGTTGACCTCATTCATACCTTTTTCCTAAGGCCTGGCCTAAATCATGGTTGCCTCAACTGTAGTTGAATTGATTTCTTCTTTATGAATCCTTCAATTGGTTGTTTTGGTTTCTCAAAAAGGTGATTTGATGTAGAAGCATCCTTTGTTCTTGGCAATCTTAAATCAACCAAAAATATTTTTCTTTTATTTTTGTTCTTGTTTTGTTCTTATTCAGTTCATGTTGGTGGATTCATCATCTTTGCTCACCAGACCTTGTGGATATTGGATTACATCATCTACATGTTCAATTTCCTTGTTCCAAGATTTGAGCACGATTAGATCTTTTTCCTACAAGTTATCGCTTCTAGAACCTCTTGGCAGTTTCTTGAACCAACACTGAAATAGTTTTCAAGTCTACCATTTAATTTGATCATTTGTGGATTATCCCCATGACTTACGGATCTCAACGATGTGATTTTAAATGTTCCTAGGATTGTTCCTGACCTTTGTTATAGGTCCACACTTCATCTTATGCACCTAATGAAGAGTAATTCAAATTTGAGTTCGACCTATTCATGTGCACGTTATATTTTCTTTCCTTGGAGAATGTGATGATCCTTGGGCGACGCAGATGTTTCTAGAATTGTGGATATGCTATAAAGCTTGTAATCGATCATTAGATTAGGAGAGTTGAGTTAATAGTTGATTGAGTATATTAAGATTGATCTAAATTATAAGATTTTGCTCACATATAGGAGCATGTTAGAATATTGAGCATGTTTTATTAGGCTAGTGAGTTGAAACTATAAAGCCCGGATGATGTCAGTTGAATGTAATTGAGATAATTATTAATGAGAAAATTTGCATTTGCATTTTTCTCCATATTATTTGTTGTTTTCGTTGGTTACTATTTTTGCATGGTCCAGATTGTTCTCCTTGAGGACCCTCCTACCATGGCTACGTCAAATTAGTATCAGAGCTAGGTTTGTTCCTTGTGAGATCATTAGAGTTTGTGAAGTCCTATTGAATATTTGTTGCGGGGTGGCAGATTGAAGATCTGACCTGCAGCTACAAAGAACTTGTGTAAAGATGGTGGGAAAGAGAAATGATAGAAATGGAGTGTGTGGGAATGCAGACCCAGTTGTGATGGAGATGTTAAGAGGCATTGCTACCAGATTAGATGTGGTTGAAATGGCTCAGAGGAGAGGTCGAACAATTGATGATGTGAATGATGAAGAAGTAGAAGTATAGGAAGAAAGAGGAAGAGATAAGCAACCTCACCTAGATCAGGGAGAAGAGAGGTTTATAAGATCCCTAACTAAAGTGAATACAAGACCACATTTTAATCCACCAGATTATAATGGTAAGTTGGATTCAAATGTATTTTTATATTGGATTACAGAGGTGGAAAAGTATTTTGAATTTGAAGGTACCTCTGAAGATAAGAAGGTGAAGTTTGCTTGTAGGAAGTTGAGAGGACATGGATCCCTTTGGTGGGAAAATTTGTAGAAAGATAGGCAGAGAAGAGGAAAAGAAAATATAAATTCATGGAATGGAATGGTGAATAAGTTGAAGTCAAAATTTATGCCTACAGACTATCAGATTAGTTTGTTCAAGAAGTTGCAAAATTTGAAGCAGAAAGAATCTAGTGTGACAGAATATACTGAGGATTTCTATAAGTTGAATATCATATCTGGACATTCAAAGGATATTGAGCAAGTAGCCAGATATTTGAATGGCTTGAGGTCATCCCTACAGGATGAAATTAGTTTGATCAAGTTGAAGATTGTGGAAGAGGCATATCAGTGTGCTGTAAAAGTAGAGGAGAAGTTGAACAAAAGACATGAGCAAAGACAAAGAGGAAGAGGTGGAATATTTCAAAGAGGAAGAAATTTTACTAGAGGAGGAAGAGGATCTTTTCCAAATTAGAATAAGGATAAGGAGGTCAGTAAGAATGAAAAATCATACCAGAGAAGTGATGGAAACTCTTATAGAAGGGGAGGTTATGGTGGTTACTGAAATGAAGGTTATAGAAGAAAAGATAAAGGACAGGAGAAAAGAGTATTCATAGGAACTTTTTTTAAGTGTGGTGGAGAAGGACATAGAGAATTTGAATGTAACCAAGGAGAGATAAGAAATAAGACAAAGAACAATAGAAGAAAAACATTTTTTGAGGAGGATCATGCTGGATCATCTAATAAACCGGAAGATGGAGAAGTGTTGGTGAATAGGAGAGTATTATGTCAAAGTGAGTTGGAGAAAGAACCATTGCAGAGAAGGAATTTTTTTCGGAGCAAATGCAAGGTGAATGGAAAATGTTGCAAAGTGATTACATTGATAGTGGAGGTTCTAAGAACCTAGTTTCAGAAGAAATGGTGACTAAATTGAAGTTGGAAAGGTTGAAGCACCTGAAACTCTATCAGATAGCTTGGATCTAGGATGAGTATAAGATACTGGTAAGTGAACAATGTTTGGTGAAATTGAAGCTAGGAAATTATCATGATGAAGTTTTGTGTGATATCATGCCTATGGATATATGTCATGTTTTTTTGGGAAGGCCTTGGCAGTGTGATAGATAGGATATTCATGATGGAAAGAAGAATATATACACCATTGTTGCTAATGGTATGAAGCAGATTTTGTTGCCTTTGGAAGATGTCCCTATAGTTGAAGTTTGTATGAATGTTAGGGTTTGTTTGGTTGATGGAACAATATTCCTTGATGGATTGAGACATGAGAATGTATGTTATGCCTTGGTACCTAAGAAGGTTAAAGATATGAAGCATGTAGAAGAACACCCAGAAGAGATAAAGGAGATATTGACATAGTATGAGGAGATAATTTCAAGTAATGTACCTGATGGATTACCACCTATAAGGAGTATTAATCATTGTATGGATCTAATTCTTGGAGCTGGTTTTCCTAATAAAGTAGCACATTGGATGACACCGATAGAGAATGAGGAGTTGAATAGACAAGTGCAAGAATTGTTGAAGAAGGGTTTGATTAGAGAAATCTTAAGTCCATGTGCAGTACCTATTGTGCTAGCACCTAAGAAGGATGGAGAATGGAGAATGTGTACAAATTCTAGAGCCATAAACAAGATCACGGTGAAGTATAGGTTTCCTTTTCCCCAAATGGATGACATTATAGATTGTTTAAGTGGAGCTAAGTACTTTACAAAGATAGATTTGAAGAGTGGATATCATCAGATCAGAATCAGAAAAGGGGATGAGTGGAAAACAACATTCAAGACAAATGAAGGATTGTATGAGTGGTTGGTGATGCCTTTCGGTTTGATAAATGCACCAAGTACTTTCATGAGGCTAATGAATGAAGTATTGAAGAAATTCTTGGGTAAGCTTTTGATTGTGTATTTGGATGACATCTTTATTTTCAGTAAGAGCAGAGAAGAACATTTGTTGCACATAAGACAAGTTTTGCAAAGGTTGAGAGAGGAGCAGTTGTTGATAAATATTAAGAAGTGTAGTTTCATGAAGGAAGAGTTGGTATATCTAGGATTTGTGATATATGTGGATGGACTGGAGATGGATCTTGAGAAGACAAGAGCAATTGTTGAGTGGCCTACACATGAAAGAATTGGAGAGGGAAGATCATTTCATGGATTGGCTAGTTTCTATAGAAAGTTCATTAGGAATTTCAATTCAATTTGTAGTCCTATGACGGAAACAATGAGAGGAGATAGGAAGGATTTTAGATGGACATCTAGAGAAAACCAAAGTTTTTATTTGTTGAAGTGGAAGGTGACTGAGAATCTTGTGTTGGATTTACCAGATTTCAGTAAGGTATTTCAAGTAGATTGTGATGCAAGTGGGAATGCAATTGGAGTAGTATTGAGTCAAGAAGGAAGACCTATATCTTATTTTAGTGAGAATTTGAATGATTCTAGGAGAATATATTCAGTGTATGATCAGGAGTTTTGTGCCATAGTTCAAGCCTTGAAGAAGTGGAGACATTATTTGTTTCCTAAGGAGTTTATTTTGTATATGGATCATCAAGCATTGCAATATTTGAATAGTCAGGGTAAGATGAATTAGAGACACATGAGATGGGTAGATTTCTTGCTGAGTTATACTTTTGTTTTGAAACATAGGAGTGGAAAGTCAAATATAATTATTGATGCTTTGAGTAGGAGAAGAAATTTTCTGACAGAGATGAGAGTGGAGGTATTAGGCTTTGATGAACTAAAGAGCTTGTATGAGGAAGACCCAGATTTTGTAGAACCTTGGAGAGCTTGTAAAGAACATGTTTCAAAGGATAAAAGTCAATGGTTGGATTATTTCATTCAAGAAGACATGTTCAAAAGAAATCAATTCTATATAACCCAGACTTCAATGAGGGATAACTTGGTGAAGGAGAAGCATAGTGGAGTAATGTCAGGAAATTTTGGAGTTGATAAGACAATGGCATTGGTGAGTGAAAATTACTTTTGGCCACAAATTAATAAGGATGTTAGGATATTTGTGTAGAGTTGGAGAGTTTGTCAAGTTACAAATAGGAGTAGTCAGAATGTTGGATTGTATAAACCTTTGATAGTTTCGGAGAGACCTTGGGAAGATATCAATATGAATTTCATTCTTGGTTTGCCGAAGACACAAAGAGGTAATGATTATGTATTTGTGGTGGTAGATATATTTTCTAAGATGGCACATTAAATACCTTGTAAGAAGACAACAAATGCAGTACATGTAGCATACTTGTTTTTCAAAGAACTAGTTAGATTGCATGGATTACCTAGAAGTATTGTTTCAGACAGCTCGATGTAAAGTTTGTTGGTTACTTTTGGAGGAAACTTTGGAAGAATTTGAAGACATATTTGAAGTTTAGTTCTACTTTTCACCCATAGAATGATGGAAAGACAGAGGTAGTAAATAGGGGTTTAGGGAATTTTTTGAGATACTTGGTTGGAGAGAAGATTGGAAGTTGAGATTTAGCCCTTGCACAAGTAGAGTTTTCTTACAACAATTCAGTGAATAGGAGTATAGGAAGGACACCTTTTAAGATTTTTATTGGAGTTCATCCTAGTGGTATATCATAGTTGAGAGACATTAGTATGGAAGACAAGAGGAGTGCAAAAGTAGAAGAATTTGCAGAACACATGAAGAAGTTGCATAGTCAAGTGAAACAACAATTGGAAGACATGAACCAGAAGTATAAGGAGAAAGTAGATGAAAAGAGGAGACATAAGGATTTTGAAGTTGGAGATGAAGTGATGGTATATTTTTGGAAGGAAATATTTCCAATTGGAACGTACAACAAGTTGAAGATAAGGAAGTTTGAACCTTGTAGGATTTTGAGGAAAATTGATTCAGGAAATGCATATGAAGTAGAGTTACCAGATGGTATGCGTATATTGCCTATATTCAACATTATGGATCTATATTAGTATCACAAAGCATAATTCAATGAAGACAGTAGATTAGGGTTGGAGAGTTAGTTTCCTAAACAACAAACAGATGAGATTGAAGAGATTTTGGATGTTAGAGATGGGAGGAAGATGTGTGGAATATAGTACAAAGAATACCTTGTGAAGTGGAAAGGTAGACGAGTTGAGGATTCTTCTTGGATTTCTCAAGCTGAGGTTGACTGTTTTGGGTTTCCTTTGGCCCTAGCTAAATGAGGGACTCACCTTTCAATAACCACGGATGTCTGATGCAAGAACATCTTTGGTTCTTAGCAATATTGCATCAACCAAAAATATTTTTCTTTCATTTTTGTTCTTGTTTTGTTCTTACTCAGTTCATGTTTGTGGATTCATCATCTTTGCTCACCAGAGCTTGTGGATCTTGGATTACATTGTCTACATGTTCATTTTCCTTGTTCCAAGATTTGATCACGATTGGATATTTTTCCAGAAAGTTGTCACTTCTTAAATCTCTTAGCAGTTTCTTGAACTAACACCGAAATAGTTTTTAATTCTACCAATTAATTTGATCATTCATGGATCGTCCCTGTGACTTGTGGATCTCAACGGTGTGATTTTAAATGTTCCTAGGAGTGTTCTTGACCTTCATTATAGGTCCACACTTCATCTTATGCACTTGATGAAGAGTAATTCAAATTTGAGGCCGACCTATTCATGCACACATTACATTTTCTTTCCTTGGAGAATGTGATGATCCTTGGCTAGCGCAGATGTTTCTAAAATTGTGGATATGCTATAAAGCTTGTAATTGATCATTATATTAGGAGAGTTGAGTTAATAGTTGATTGAATAGATTAAGATTGATCTAAATTATAAGATTTCACTCGCATATAGGAGCATGTTAGAATATTGAGCAGGTTTTATTAGGCCAGTGAGTCAAATTTGTAAAGCCCGGATGTTGTCAGTTGAATGTAACTGAGATAATTATTAATGAGAAAATTTGCATTTGCATTTCCCTCTATATTTTGTGTTGCTTTCGGTGTGTTACTCTTGTTGCACGGTCTGGATTGTTCTCATTGAGGACCCTCCTACTGTGGTTATGTCACTTCAATAGTTATAATTTTTTACCTACTAGATCATCTTGTCGATTTGTTCCTATTCTGGATTGCTCTATGCTAGTATGGAATTCTAAAGGAAGATAGGATGTGCTATAGATAAATTATGCTTAGCTGAAACTTTGGAATTCTACAAGTATGAAGGTATGTTAGACTGATGAGAATAGGTTTATTGATTAGGATTATGTAGATAACTTGGTATTGGTGGGACCTGATTCAATGGTGGTCCTAGATGAGGCATTTTGGGTAGCTGAGGAATTTGGTTCATTAATGGTGTTTGGTTGGCCAAGGCATTATTAAGTCCGTGGATCTACCCAAGATTGGTAATAGGTCCTAGCAGGGTACTGGAACTACCAAATGTTTTCCTAGGTCTATGTTGGCCCTGACAGCTTCAACATATGCATCCACTAAAGTTGCAAGAGGCTGATGCATTCTTTTTATCAGTGCTAACATAAAGTTATCCAAGGTAGCATAGTATACTACTCTGGTTGAAGCATCATCAACCACATATGGAGGTTGTAATCTTGTGTAGGCTCTATAAAACCTATTATTAAAGGATCTTATAGGTTCATGAAGTTCCCTCCTAACGGACATGAATTTTTGGTACAAATCTATGGGGATAATTGGAATTTTAATTTTTTGTAGAAATGCATCTTTCATATGATGCCAAGAGGTGATCGATCTAGTAGGTAAGTGGATTTACTAGTAGAATGATTATTCACCCAATGAGTATAGGAAAATCCTACAAGTAACATCTTCATACTCTATCTATCTTTAAGGGTAGTTTGGAAAATTTTAATGTGTTCTTTTTCTATTCTTTGAGGATCATTTGGGTAGAGCTTAGAGTAGAAATTTTCAAGATACTTTGGCATATCATAATAATCATTGAAGGATAATGGTGGTGGGTTATTATCTAACCAAGCCATTTGAGGTGGTGGTTGTGGTAATGGCTATGTTATAACAACCTATGGCTGAAATATGGTAGTCTAAATATGATTGGTAAATGGTGAAGTAGTTGGTTTGGATGAAGGAGATGGAGGTTGGATAGGTAGTGTTGATGTTGAAGCTTCCCCTTTCTTAGCCCTTCTTGGTCTGGTAAGGGTCTTTAAGTCCTGAAAATCTCCTTTTTCTAGTGTATACTTGGTAACTATATAAAATCTTTGTGGAGAGAATGACCAAATTCGATCCAGCTTCGTCCAAATTTCCTCTTTCTAGTGTGAATTCTATTGACGAGTGTTTTAGCACTACACAACACAAACAAAACACAAGTGTTCTATCTCTCTTGAAAGGTAACTTACTTTAGGAAATTTTAGAAAGTAACCCTAAGGTCTCTAATGTTAGGTCTTGACAATGCATAAAGAACTTAGTGAATATGTGATTTGTTGGTAATCACAAGGGCATTTTATGGTTTGCAAAGTTAGAATCTCATAGGTTCAAAAATAAAATTTTAGAAGTATGAAGACTATGAATGCAAATTTAGAACAACAGTCTAAAACTTATTTTAATCATCGGATATAACCATGTGGTGATGTTAGAATTTGAACTTAACTCGGATTTCAAAGAAATGTCAAAAGATGTAAGGGTTTGAGATTTATTCCTAATTTTGAAAACTATGAACAATAGCAATAATGATAGGTGTTAAGGTAGAAAGTGTTGGTGTGTGGAAACTAATCATGCTATATTGTACACCCCGACATGTATCCTTTTTGAGGTCCAGGGGTGGCAGCCCCAGAGAAAAATTTTCCTCCTACTTTTTTGCATCGTCACCAAAAAAGGAATAATCAATGAAAAAAGGAAAAAACCAATTTTTTAGAACCCTAATCTAGAAGCTTCTAAGCTTGTTAAAAATGGGTTCAGATGGTGGTTACAGTATGATGAAAAACGCGATTATTCACAACATTGTAATAGGTTTTTGCACTAGATAATAAAATTATTGGATGGTTGCAGTTTGGTGGATGTAGCCTAGATTGGGTGAACCACGTTAAATTCTCTGTGTTATAATTTATTCTATGTGTGTTTTAGTTTCTCTTTTTTTAATTAAATATGCATTTAATTGTTAGATATCTTCCTTTCTAACCCTAACAAGTGGTATCAGAGCGGGTTGTGTTTCGATTATTGTCTATAGGAAGGTCTCACAATTGAGTGGGAGTAATAGAAGATGAGGGTAAGAAGGTTGAGAAGTTTAATGGGCAGAACTATTAGTTATGGAAGATGCAGATGGAGGACTACCTCTATCAGAATGATTTATCGTGGCCATTGGAAGGGAAAACCAAGAAACCCGCAGCAATGTCTAATGAGGACTGGGATATTTTGGATAGAAAGGCTCTTGGTAGTATTCATTTATGCCTAGCACAATCAGTGGTGTTCAATATTATAACAGCAAAGACAACTCAAGAGTTGATGGAAACCCTAGCAAAGTTATATGAAAAGCCTTTCGCTTCGAATAAGGTATTTCTTATGAAGCGTTTATTTAATATGAAAATGGTAGAAGGTGGGTCAGTTACTGATCATTTAAATGAGTTTAATACGGTAACTAGTCAATTAACTTTTGTAAAAGTAAACTTTTATGAAGAAGTTAGGGCTCTTTTGATTTTGTGTTCTTTGCCTGAAAGCTAGAATAGCTTGGTAATGGCTATTAGCAATTATGTTTCTAGTCTGAATACATTAAAATTTGATGATGTTGTTGGTGTTATTTTGAGCGAGGAAATTCGTAGGAAAAGCTCAGGTGGAACATCCACATCAGGCAGTGTTTTCAATGCAAAAAGCAAGGGAAGAACAAAGGAGAGAGGAAAAAATTATAGAAATCATGGGAAGTCATGAGGAAAATCAAAGGACAAAACGTCCCAATCTAGAAACAAGAGGGATTGTTGGTACTATGGTAAGCTGGGTCATTTAAAGAAAGATTGTTGGTGTCAAAAAAATAAAAGATACAAAAAGGAAGGAAGTAAAGAGGAAAATGTGGTAAGTAATAAATCTGATGAGGATGCTTTGATTCTTTTCCTTGATAATGTTGATAATTCTTGGGTGTTAGATTCAGGGGCTTCATTTCATGCTACCCCCCATAGAAGTTATATTCTTACTTATGTCCAAGGGGATTTTGGGCTAGTTTATTTAGGAGATAACAAACCCTATCATATTGTTGGAAAGGTAAGAAACAAAATTAAGTTGCTGAATGGGAATCATTGGCTACTACATGAGGTAAGACATTTTCCAAAGTTAAGTAAAAATTTAATTTCTGCAAGGCAACTAGATGATGAAGGTTGTGTTGTTTCATTTAGTGATAAAAATTGGAAGGTCACAAAGGGTGCCTTAGTGGTAGCAAAAGGTGTGAAAGTAGGCACCTTATATCTTTGTACAGGGCATATGGTTCCTTCTACTTTAATTGTTATGGAAAAAGGTCAATGTTCAGGAATAGTTGTTGCAGTTCAACAGGTAGAAGATCATACAGTTACTGTGGACTCTGAATCAACACTGTGGCATAATAGAATTGGGCATATGAGTGCAAAAGGTATGAAAGTACTTCATTCAAATAATGTTTTACTAGGTCTAAAATGTGTTAATATGGATTTCTGTGAAAGTTGTGTGTACGAAAAACAAAAGAGAGTAAGTTTTCTCAAGGATGGGAAGCAAAAGAAAGATGAGAAATTGGAGCTTGTGCATATGGATGTATGGGGACCAGCTTAGGTATCTTCTCTCAGTGGCTCTCTGTATTATGTTACATTCATTGATGATGCAACTAGAAAGGTATGGATTTATTTACTTAGGCAGAAACCTGATGTATTTGAAACTTTTAAAAAATGGGGAAGCTTGGTTGAGAATGAGACGAGTAAAAAGCTAAAATGTCTCAGATCTGATAATGGTGGTGAGTATTGCAGCAAAGAGTTTGAAGATTATTGTTCCTCTAATGGTATTCGTAGGCAGAAAATGGTTCCAAGGAATTCACAGGAAAATGGAGTGGCTGAGTGCATGAATAGAACAATAATGGAGCGTGCACAGACTATGATATTGCATGTCAGGATTCCTTTAAAAATGTGGGCAGAGACTGTAAACACTACTATTTATTTAATTAATAGAGGTCCCTATAATCCTTTGGGTTGTGGTATTCCAAAGGAAGAATGGAAAGGTAAGAAGGTGAGTTATTATTTTCTCAAAACCTTCGGTTGTGAAGCATTTGCACATGTAGATTCTGAAAATAGAACCAAGCTTGATGAAAAATCAAATAAATGTATATTTGTTGGATATGGCATTGATGAATTTGGTTATAGGATTTGGGATTTTGAAAATCAAAAAATTGTGAGAAGTAGGGATGTCATATTCAATGAGAAAGTTTTGTACAAATATTTGTTGTTGCAGCATGAGAAGAAATAAAATGATTATGTAGTGTTGGATGATATTCCAAACAATCATGTTCTAGTGGTTCCTCATGTTGGGAAACAACAACAATAAATACCACAAACTCCTGTTAGACGATCTTCAAGGATAAGTAGACCTCCAGAAAGATTCTCTCCCTCTTTGTATACTATTTTGTTAACTGATGCTAGTGAACCAAAATATTATGATGAAGATATGTAGGTGGATACCAAAGTTCAGTGGGAGCATGGAATGGAAGAAGAAATGGACTCCTTGCTGAAAAATCAGACTTGGGAATTATGCAAGTTGCCTGCAGATAAAAGGGATTTACCAAACAAATGGGTTTATAGGTTGAAAGAGGAGAATGGAAGTAAGAAGAGATTTAAAGCCAAATTAGTTGTAAAGGAATTTGTACAAAAAAAGGATATTGATTTTGATTAGATTTTTTCTCTAGTTGTTAAAATGACTTCTATTTGTATTGTTTTAAGTATTGTGGCTACTGAAGATTTGCATTTAGAACAACTTGATGTTAAAACATCCTTTCTCCATGGTGATTTAGAAGAGGCAATATACATGGAACAGTGACAAGGATTTGAGGTCAAAGGTAAGGAGAAACTTGTGTGCATATTGAAGAAAAATTTATATGGATTGAAGTAAGCACTTCAGCAATGATACTTGAAATTTGATAGTTTTATGGTTGAGCAAGGCTACAACAGGTGTAATTCTAACCATTTTGTTTATTTTAAGAGGTTGGATAATGACAACTACATTATTTTATGTTTATATGTTGATGACATGCTTGTAGTAGGGTCTAACATGGATCACATAAGTGAGTTAAAATAATAGTTAGCAATATCTTTTGCTATGAAGGATTTGGGGGCAGCAAAATAAATCCTTGGTATGAAAATTTGTAGAGATAGGAAAAAAAAGTTTTTTTTATCTCAGGCTAATTATGTTGAAAAGGTGTTGCATAGATTTCATATGGAGAATGCAAAAGCTATCAACACACCTTTGCCTAGCCATGTTAAATTGACTAAGGATATGTGTCCAAAGACATAAGAGGATGAAGAAAAAATGTCCAAGGTACCATATGCTTCAGCTGTAGGCAATTTAATGTATGCCATGGTATGCACAAGACCAGATATTGCACATGTCATAGGATTTGTTAGCAGGTATTTGAGTCATCCTAGAATTGAGCATTGGAATGTGGTAAAATGGATTCTCGGGTACTTGAGAGTTACATCTAGTAAATTTTTATGTTTTGGGGGATCTACTACTGATTTAAAAGGCTATGTTGACTCATATTTGGTAGGGGATATAGATACTAGGTGGAGTACCACAGGTTATGTATTTACAATTGGTGGGACATAAGTGAGTTGGATTTCTCGATTGCAAAAGGTGGTTATTTTATCCACCACAGAGGCAGAGTATGTTGCTACAATAGAGGCAGAAAAGGAGATGATATGGCTGCAAGTTTTCATGGACGAGTTGGGAAAACAATAGGCTTGAAACTACTCGTTTATAGATAGCCAAAGTGCTATACATGTTGCAAAGAATTCTTCCCTGCATTCTAAAACAAAACACATATAGTTGAGATATCATTTCATTCAGTTGGTGTTGGAGGATGGACAAGTCAAGCTAGAGAAGATACATATAGATGCGAATCCAGAGGAAATATTTATGAAGGTAGTGACAAGGGAGAAGTTGAGCACCTCTTTAGCTTCAGTTGGCCTTCAAGGTTGACTTCAAGTATAACAAAGCAGCAGGGTCTAAGGTACTTATTTCCAAGTGGGAGATTGTGTCAGTGTGGAGCCTGATCAATCTCCAAGTGGGAGATTGTTGGTGTGTGGTGACTGATCACGCTATACTATACACCCCAGCATGTATCCTTGCCAAGGTATGGGGCTAGGCCAAGCCCTGGGTGGGGGTTTGGAAGCAGTGGCCCTCAAGAAAAATTTTCCTCCTACTTTTTCGCGTCATCACTGAAAAAGGAAAAATCAATGAAAAAAGGAAAAAACAAATTTTGTAGAACCCTAATCTAGAAGCTTCTAAGCTTGTTAAAAATGGGTTCAGATGGGGGTTACAATATGATGAAAAACACGATTATTCACAAGATTGTAATAGGTTTTTGCACTAGATAATAAAATTATTGGATGGCTGCAGTTTGGTGGATGTAGCCCAAATTGGGTGAACCACGTTAAATTCTCTATGTTATAATTTATTCTATGTGTGTTTTAGTTTCTCTATTTTTAATTAAATCTGCATTTAATTGTTAGATATCTGCCTTTGTAACCCTAACAGAAAGACTCCCAAAACCAATTTTTTCTTAACCAAGAAGGTTCTATATTATTGCAAAACCTATTCAATCTCCTAAGGTTTTCTTCAAATTTTTAGACTGTCACATTGATACTTAAGTATTAACACACAAAAAAACTAAAGTACAATAAAGAAATAATCTTAGACTAGCTTTACATGGTAATTTATCATCAATAAATCACCAAAAGAATGATTTGGAAGTGCATCAAATACTCTAACACATAGTCACCATTAAAACTGTTCATTAACTAATAAGCTGGAAATAAAACTGAATTGTAAATTAACTGAACTAAAATAAAAGGAGACTAAATCATGCACACATTAAGAGCAAGCTCAAATAAATTACCCAACTTCAATGCTTTCTTCTATGTTTCTTCAAAATATCTTTATACAATAACTCATCTCTCTCTTCTCAAATGAGGGGATGCCTCTTATTTATAGTATTTCAAAACCCAAATCAATGGCCAAGATTGATTTACATGCAATTGTAGCTTAGGGTTTACATCAAGTTTGATGAAAGTGCAATATTTCCTAATATAAAATTGGTTCACATGTGAACCTAGAAAAGTGTACTATGTGTTTTAGCATATTTTATATTAAGAAATATCAAAAATATCCCAACACACACATTTTGAGGTAGCTAATTTGTCTTTAAGTTGATTTTGTCTTGTAGCCTATTTTGTCTTCTAGCTAGGGATTATAAAAATCTATCTTCTATTAGAATATTTCCAACTTCATTTTGTACAATGGCATACTAGACAAATTTCTTAACAACTCCTATATGCATGATTTGGCTAGGATTTCTGACCTATCAATTTTGAATTCAATCAATTTGAATTTATCCATCAACTCTGAGTGTTTCCCTACACATTAGCTTCTACTATTGATTACTCATTCAGCATGGGTAAAGACATGGGATACAAAGTCCAAAGAACTCTCTAGCAGATTATCTATGATTGCTCCCTGAATTTTCTTTTGGAATGTCTACTTTACAAATCCACAATCTAACTTCTAAGTAGGCATATCTACTCCAGTTAGTACCTCCAGAATGTCATCACATTCAAATAGACACTCAATAACTTTCATGTTGATGGCATGCAATATTGGTAGAGCTTTCTCAGGGATTCCCCTTCTAAAATAAAAAGAAAAAATCTAGGCCTCAAGCATGTGGTACTGATCTTTGGGGAGACCCAATTCCTGCTCCAATACTTTTGTTGATAATTTCTAGATGCAATGCAGCTTTGGGCATGTCATACGATACACATTAGGAAAATATTTGCATTCTTCAATTTCATTTTCAATATCATTTTAAAACCAAGAAATTATTATGCATTTCAACCAAATAATGGATTGTCTTAATACCCATATTTGTGACCTTCTTGAACTAGTTTGAAGTAGACTTGGTCCATGTCTTCATTTTTTCCATTTTATTGATCTCCTCTCTTGATAATATGGCAAATGCCAGTGATTCTATGGGAGCTTCATTTTCTCGTGCGGTCCATTATTGAATGAAGACTATCAATTCAATAGCCTGCACCTTCAATTCTTCCTTTGTCGCTTGATCCTTATGCATTTGGCTTAGAATGTTGTTGACAGATCCTTGGAATTCATCTATCTTTTGTGCTTAGGAGGCAAGACCAATTTTGATAGACATTATTTGATAATTCTTGGCTTGAATGGTATCCACATCTTTATCAGTTGTAGGAATTGCCACCTGTAGGATGTGAGAGCTTGATGCATCTATAGTGATGTGGGATTTGACCTTTTTCTTCTTCCTTTCTTGAGGCCTGATTTGGGCTTGTTCCAAAATGGCTTCCAAGCGGGCTTTTGGATCTTGCATCACTGGGGTTTTTCTTTTCAATTGTTGTTCCAGCCATGAAGGAATTTATGTCTATTGACCAACAGATGTAGTGTTTAATTTATCTTCAGTATCCCCTTGATCCTTCAAAATCTCATCATCCCCATGTTTAGGAGCATCTTCAATGTTCTTATCTTTCTCACTCTGTTCCTCCTTTTGCATTATTTGTTGGAAATATGTGTCTCAATCTCACAGGCTGAAACCTCTGGAAGAGCAAAGTCAGTATGACATTCCTTTTTTCTAGCCGACTGGCAGCTTTGGAACCTTGTGGTTTGCACTGGTCGCTAAGACCTTGCTTCTGTCTTCCTGACTAGTGTTATTGTTGTGACTTGTGGTATTCATTGTAACCCTCTTCCGAGTGGAGATCTCTGGCCAACAGGCCATTCTTATCGGATATCAGGGAGACCCTTGGCCAAAAGGCTTACTTCAGTGTGATGTCTCAGTGATAGCCAAAGTCTCGCCGATAGGAATTCACTTGGAGTCTTTGGGATAGCACGGAGGCTTCGCTATGAACTTTTGGTGACATATGTTTGTCTCACCAATGCTCCTCGAAGTAACATGGAATTTTCGCTATGATGTCTTAGCGACAAGTATTTGTCTCAATGATGTTATATTTTGTTATTGGTATGACTCCTAGTGAAATGTGGTTGCAGTGTAACTTGAAGGCATCAGTATAACCTCCTGGCAATAGTGATATGTCTTTCCGACTATTGGACACCTTGGAATAACTAGTGAACATCGGTGTGATGTCTTGGCGAGTAGAGATTGTCTTGTTGATGAGAATGTTGAGGTCGATACGACTTGTGATCTCAATGTATCATCTTGTCGATGGTCAAGACTCTTCACAATAATGAAAATATGGCTTTGTGGCATTGGGGAGACACGATTAGTGTCTCACCAACATGTGGATACATTGTGAAAACCTTTGACCGATTGACCATCTTATGTATTTCATCCTTGACCAATCAGGGAGCAAAATGGGAACCGCTAGTAGTTGGATTGTTGTGGTTGTTGCTAAGAGGAAGTTCAACAGACCTGTGATGACATGGATATACTCAGGAATTGCAGAATATGTTCGGTTCGATGGTGGAATGAACAGTTGGTTGAACAGTTCGATGTATGATCAATGTGAATCAGATTCTAAGAGTTTTGTAACTTGAATATTCAGTGCAAGGTTGATCATTATGAAAGTTGTTGTAATTTGACATCAGAAAGATAAGTCTAATCTCTATATGTAATCTTTATTACTGTAATACAAAGTGACTTCTCTTGGTGTGGTGGGTTTTTCTCCCGTAAGGGTTTTCCCATGTAAATCTGGTGTTCATGTGTGTATGTTATATTCTTTGTTTATGTTATTTCTTTCAAGTGCATCTTAATTGGACTATAATTGAAAATTATCTTTGCATTCTTCCCTGAGGTTTTGACGTTAGGAGAGTTGTTTCCGCGACCTTAGCTTTCCTTACAAGTGGTATCGAGCCTGGCCAATCGTGTTATCCTTGTGGATACATTGGGTTTTTTGTGTCAATTTTTGTTCAGTGGGAGTCTTGTAGAAATTTGGTAATTTGAATTACAGGTTAAGATGGCAAGCACGTAGGAAAGATTGAAATTGAGAAATTCAATGGCAGCAATTTTGAGTTGTGGAAACTTAAAATGGAAGATATGCTGTTGTGGTCGTGATCTGTGGCTGTAGGAAAAAAACCTCTAGGCATAAGCAGAAGATTGGACCTTAGGGTAAGTCAAGGGGCTAATAAGGCTCTCTAGAAGACTCTATTCTTGAATGTGCATGAAGAGAAGACTGATTCACTTTGTGGAAGAGACTAGCAGCTATCTATTTATTAGGGGAAATCCTTGGTGAATAAACATTCCTAAGGAAGAAAGCTTTACACTTTGTGCAATCAGGAAGGAGGTCTATAGTTGATCATTTTGAACACATTCAACATGCAGGTGCCAGTTAACATCATTGGTGTGAAGATTGATGAAGAGGATTGCTATATGCTTTTATTGTGTTCTTTACCAGACTCTTGGGATCACCTGGTGATGGCTATTGGGAGTACAACATCCAATTTCAAGATGGAAGATGTTGTTGCTTCTTTTTTATCAGAAGAGATGAGAAGGAAATATTCTAAGATGGTGAAGGAGGCCCTTCTTGTTAGAGGAAGGTCGAAAGAGAAAGGCAAGAAGAAGGACAAGAATTCCAAATCAAAATCAGAGGGGAGATCAAAGTCTCTTGGCAAGAAGTCCAAGGTGAAGTGCTAGAATTGTGGGCAACCTGGTCATGTCTGAAAGGATTGTAAAGAGGAGAAAAAGAAGAAGAAGAAGAATTCTTCTGAAAATGATTCTTCTCAGAGTGATGCAGACTCCTTCATTGCAGCCCAGCTACATAGGCATCAGATGATGTCTAGGCTGATTGATTCTGGAGCATCTTTCCACATGACATCTCATAGAGACTGGTTCATGAAGTATGAAGGAATATACGATGGTGGGAAGGTGTATTTGGCAAGTGATTCATCTTTGGAAATTTTTGGTTGGAAGAGTTAGAATTCAATCCCTAATGGAAGAGTGAAGGGAATCAATGATGTTATGCACATACCAGGTTTGGCTCAAAATCTACTTTTGTTAGTAAGTTGAATGATATTGGAGTGCAAGTCATTCTCTGGAAATGGTTGCAAGATGACTAGAGGCTCTATGGTACTAGCAAGGGGAGATCATATTGGTACCTTGTATAAGCTGGATGCACATGTTGTTCAATGCAATAGTGTCTGCAAAGTCACAGAAAGCTACTCATGTGGAGGAAGAGGAAAAAATTCCTAATTGTGTAAACTCTATGGAAGTTAAACTTCGAGGCAGGAAAAGACTATGCTCTAAAATCATAGGCTAGGCCACATTGGTGAGAAAGGTTTAAAGACCTTGAAGAATAAAAACCTAGTTGAGGGGCTTGAAGATTGTAACCTTAAATTTGAATTTTGTGAACATTGTATATATGGAAAACAACACCATGTTTCTTTCTATTCTAGTCCTCATAAATCTTTTGGTTTGCTAGATTATATTCATTCTGATGTATTTGGTCCAGTTAATGTTTCTTCTTTTTCTAAGTCAAGGTACTATGTATCGTTTATTGATGATTATTCAAGAAGAGCATTTGTCTATATTTTGAAAAGTAAATCAGAAGTGTTCAGTCGGTTTAAGGAATTTAAAAATCTTGTAGAAAATTAGACTAGAAGAAAAATAAAATGTTTTAAGGATGGATAATGGAGGTGAATTTTGTTCTGGTGATTTTGAGAGGTACTGTAAAGACCATGGGATTAAAATACATAAGACTACACCTTATCCTCCACAGAAAAATGGAGTTGCAGAAAGATTCAATAGGATAGTGATGGAGAGAGCACAAAGTATGCTGAGTAGTGTTGGCTTGGAGGAGAATTTTTGGGCTGAGGCAGTTGCTATAGCATGTTACTTGATAAACCTTTCTCTGAATTCTGCTCTTGTTGAGAAAACACCTTTGGAAGCATGGTCTGGTAAGAAGCCCTCTTGATGACACATTTGATTTTTTGGTTGTGAGGCATATGCACATGTGTTGTATGATAAAATATCTAAATTGGAGAACAAGGCTATCAAATGTATTTTTATTCGCTATAGAGTTGACATAAAAGGATACAAACTTTGGAATCCTGATACGGAGAAGGTTCTATATAGCAGAAGTGTAATCTTTCGTGAGCTGAAGCCTTCTACCTTGGATCTACAGTCAGAAACAAAATCAGAAAACAAGAAGGATGTAGTTGAATTTCCTCTGACACCAGAGAAAGAGGAATTGAAAATTCAAAATGTACTTGAAACTGAGGAGAGCTCAAGCAATTCTAAAATTTATGAAGAAGAACAACCTCAGCCTTAGCAAGTGAGGAGGTCAACTCATGAAAGAAAGCAACCTGATAGGTATGGGTTCTCTTTGATAGATTCTAATTGTGCCTATGCTTTGATTTCTAGCACTGATGAGCCTAGGACTGTGAAAGAGGTATTTAAAATGTCTGATTTAGACTCTTGGTTGGAAGCCATGAATGAAGAAATGGCATCATTAGAAAAGAATGATACCTAGAGTTTGGTGCCCTTACCTGAAGGTAGAAAATTTGTGGGCTACAAATGGGTATTTAAAAATAAAATAGGTCTAGATGGCAGTGTGGAAAAGTACAAGGCGAGGTTGGTTGTGAAGGGTTATTCTGAGGTAGAGGGAATTGATTATGGGGAGATTTTTTCTCCTGTAGCTAAGCTGACATCCATTAGATTTTTTTGTCACTTGCAGAAGCGTATGACTTAGAGGTTGAATAGATAGATGTGAAGACAACATTTATTAATGGTGATCTTGAAGAAGAAATCTATATGTCCCAACTTGAGCATTTTTTGGAGAAAGGTAAAGAAAAACTGGTTTGCAAGTTGAAAAAGTCTCTATATGGGTTAAAGTAGTCTCCTAGAATGTGGTACTAGAATTTTGATACTTTTGTATTTTCTTTGGGATTTGTAAGATCAAAATCTGATCATTGTGTGTATTATAAAGATGAAAGTGATCGAGTGCTTATTATTGCTCTCTATGTTGATGATATGTTGTTCATAGGCAATAGCAAGTTAATGATTACTGATCTTACGTCTCAGTTGTCTGCAAAGTTCCAAATGAAAGATCTTGGTGTTGTAAGGTACATTCTAGGGATGGAAATAACTAGGGATAGGAATAGTAGAAAAATTTGGCTCAATCAGAGTAAGTATATCAGGACTATTCTAGAGAGATGAATGATTGCAAGCAACTAGTTGTTCTAGTCTTGCTGGGAACGAAGCTATCTATTGAAGACTATCCAAAATATCCTACCCAGATGGAGGACATGAATAGTGTGCCTTATGCTAGTGTCGTTGGCAGTATAAGGGTGAAGCCACATAAGTGGTTTACACTTTTGAAGAGGAAGGAAATTTGAGAAAAAATGACCCCATGGCAAAAAAATTGGTTTTTGGGGGTTCGCATGAACCTAGATGTTCGACCGAACCATAAAGGGGTTCGAGCGAACCAGGGTTCGAGCGAACCCACTAACTATTGGGCCCACATTTCCCGCCGAAAAAATAAAGGAAATGTGCATATTAGGGGGGGTTCGCATGAACCAGGGTTCGAATGAACCAGGGTTCGAATGAACCCGGGTTCGCATGAACCAGGGTTCGAATGAACCCGGGTTCGCATGAACCAGGGTTCGAATGAACCCTGGTTCGCTAGAACCCCTGGGGGTTCGCTAGAACCCCCGTCTCTAGCGAACCCCTTTTCCCTAATTTTTAATTTGTACACACAAAAAACCTAAAATTTTACGCTTTCAAGCTCCAGTTGGGGATGAAAATGGGGGAATATTTATAAACCAAACTTGGAATTGAGTAGCCTTCAAAATGAGCTATCCAATGAATATAATTTTAGTATGTTTTGGTTTTATT
>VDFB02026320.1:24975416-25014846 GCA_007258455.2 Sequoia sempervirens | reverse complement strand
AGAAATCAGATGCATTAGATAGATTCAATACATTCAAAGATATGGTCAAAAATGAAGTAAACTTGAAGATATAATGCTTAAGATCTAACAAAGGTGGATAATACACCTCCCATGAGTTTAATATATTTTGTCAGGTGCATGGAATAAAGAGACATTTATCTACTCCAAGAACTCCTCAGTAGAATGGAGTCGTTGAAAGGAAAAACGTAACAATTCAAGAGGTTGCTAGATCTATGATCACTAAGGCTGGTTTGCCAAAATTTTACTGGAAAGAAGCTATTCATACTATTTTTTGTGATTCAATTGAGTGCAAGCAAGAGAAATTAGTACAAAGACTCCCTATGAGCTATGGAATGGAATAATTCCTATTATTAAGTATTTCAAGGTATTTAGAAGCAAATGTTATATTAGAAGAGATGAAGAAAATTTGGGAAAGTTTGATGCAAGAAGTGATGAAGGCATTTTTCTTGGATTTTCTAATAATAGCAAGGCATACAAATGTTTCAATAAAAGACTGAGAAAGATTGTAGAGAGTGCAAATTTCAAGGTTGATGAAATGGTGAAGAATTTTTTTGACATTGATGGATATGTATCTTATGAACCTAATTGTGTAAGAATAGAAGAGATTGAAGAAAAGGAAAAGAATGAGCAAGAAAAGAAGGATGAAAAAAATGAAGAGAAGAAAATGCTCTGGTGATGTCCCCTAAGACACCTAGATATGTACAAAAAAATAATTCTGAAAGTGAGATTATTGGCGAAGAGACAAAAGGTGTATTGAATAGAAGAAAAGTTGTTGCTGAAGTGAATCTATGTTTACTTTCTAAGATTAAACTGAAGACTATAAGTGAAGCTTGTAAATATGAAGACTAGATGGAAGCCATGAAAGAAGAACTTATGAATATTGAGAAGAATCAAACTTGGGACTTGTTCCCAAGATCGACAGATAAAAACATCATTGGATCAAAGTGGGTATTCAAAAATAAGTTGAATGAGAATGGAGAAGTTAGAAACAAAGCAAGTCTTGTGTGTAAAGGTTACTGACAAGTAGAAGGCATAGATTTTTAGGAAACTTTTTCTCTTGTTGCAAGAATGGAATCTATAAGGATATTATTAGCATTTTCTACTCATAAAGACGTTAAGATCTATCAAATGGATGTCAAGTCAACATTTTTTAATGGTGAGATAGAAGAAGAAGTCTGCATGGAACAACCAAAAGGATTTCAGTTGACAGATCAACCAGATATGGTGTACAGATTGAAGAAATATTTATATGTATTGAAGCAAGCTCCTAGAGCTTGGTATGTGAGGTTAGATAGGTATTTGATTTAGCAAGGTTTCAACAAAGGTACAACAAATACTAATCTATATTTTAAGATTGAAAATGACAAAATATTTATTGTAGTTGTGTATGTTGATGACATTATCTTTGGAGGAAATGAAAATATGTGCAAGATGTTTGTGAAAGAGATGCATAAATAATTTTAAATTTCTATTTTTGGAGAGATGAATTTCTTTCTTAGGCTACAGATTAATCAAACAGAGAAAGGAATTTTTATTTTATAGTCTAAGTATGTGAGAGAGATGTTGAAGAAGTTTGGGATGGATGGTCCCAAACCGATATGTACCCCTACGGTGACTAGTTGCAAATTGGGTAAAGATGATGATTCATGTAAGGATTTTCAGAGAAAGTATATATCTATGATTGGTGGACCATTACATTTTATTACTACTAGACTATATATTATGCATGCTTTTTATCTTGTGGCTAGATTTTAAGAAGATCCTAAGGAAACACATGTTGTTGCTATCAAAAGAATATTCAGATATTTGAATGGCATTCTGGATTATGGGTTATGTTATCCTAAAGATACTGACTTTACACTTAGTGCCTATACAAATGTAAATTGGGTTGAATGTGTAGAAGATAGAAAGAGTACAAGTGGTGGTGAATTTTTTCTTGGATGTAGATTGGTGGTATGGTTGAGTAAAAAGCAAGATTCAATCTCCTTGTCTACTGTTGAAGCTAAGTATATTGCTATTGCATCCTATTGTACACAAGTTCTATGGATGAAACTGACATTAAAAGATATCAGAGTGGTATATGATGATCCCATTTCTATCTTTTGTGATAATACAAGCGCAATTAACATTTTAAAGAATCTTGTGATGCACTCAAGGATGAAGCATATATCTATCAAGTATCATTTCTTAAGAGATAAGGTCATGGAGAATGAAGTAAATCTTGATTATGTTTCGATGAAGGATCAAATTGTTGATATTTTCATGAACGATCTTCCTAAAAATACTTTTGAGTATCTTTGGGAGAAGTTAGGGGTCATTTCCATCCTTTCTTGAACTATATGCATATGGAGATGCATTAGTCTGGTGGATCTATGGATCTATCTTTCTTCTAGCTTGATGTTTTGGTGGCTACCTCTTAGGGGGAGTAGGTAGTATTAGGTGTTGTCATTGTGAGTATTCTATTTTTTCATGTCAAAGGAGAAATCAATGGAAAACTATTTTTCCTTTTCTGTTGATCTCAAAGGGGGAGAGGAAGCATGTGAAGAAAAAGAGGAAGTATATAAGAGATTATATACTAAGGGGGAGAAATAGAAAGAAAAATCCTGAGGTGTATTCAGAGATAGTATGGTGTCTTTGATGGTTTTTCACATGTGTTGCCATAAATGACAAAGGGGGAGATTTTGTAAGAATAGAAAGATTAAAGGTGTTTTCATGAATTCCAACTGATCAACTGGTTGTTGTTGGCTTTATACATCAAGGATATTGAGAAAATTGTATTAAAGATATGAACTGCAAGTGTTAAGTGGTTGCTCTGAGTTTTGGTCCAGATTTTCTCCTATGTTTGTCTAGTTTAGATGTGTTGATCATGATTGTTGGAAGATGCTATATCTATATTTTTAGTTGTTGATTCATTGTACAATGGAAGTTATGTTCACCAATTGTGAACTATGGTTTTTTCTGTTTCTCGTTGAGGTATGGGAGAAATGTTGTTGTTTTGGATTTCTCTTTGATGAATTCTTATGAATTATGGTTCTAGATTCCAGTTTCCTTGATTTTGTTGAGGATAATTTCGGCATTTATAAGATTCATTCTTAATGGTTCTATGTGTTTTACACTGGTTTGGCTGACCTTGTGTTGAACACTACTTTTGAAGTTGATGAAGCATGTTGGATCTATTTGGGTCACTATGAAGGATGTGTTTGGGTCACCCTAATTCTATTTCCACCCTAGGATATTTTGGCACCAACCTAATTTGAATTTAATGTTGGATGACCGACTTTGGATATGTTTCAAAGTTAAAGATGGTATAAATACAGGATGATTTAGTGGTGAAGGATATACAAGAGCAAAGAAGAAAGATAAGTGAAAAGAAAAAGAGAAGATAGATGCAACATTGATTATATTCAGTGACTAGTTGTGATCCAAGTGTGGTGTTATCTCTCCAAAATGGAGGCAGAAAACCTCAAGAGGCTGCCAATCTCTTGGTACATTTTAGGGTAACAAACAAGGTCAAATGAATTAAAGCTTCTACTCTTCAGGTGTTGCTAAACCTGGGTAGGTGTACCTTTCTAAATGAAGCAAACTTGACTTATGATTATCTCTCTTATAGTGATTTGTCCACAATGGAAAATGGAAGTGAACAAATGGAATCAAACTTGATAGCAATAACAATCTTCTGATCTAAATCCTAAAATGCTCAATTAACAGATATAAAGAAAATAAATGAATCCAAATGATGAAGTGGGCAACTTATTATGGTAGAAACTTAAATTGTCAGCATATGTTCTGTTTATAACTTGTATAAACATGCAAGATTATGACTACTAAGCTCTACTTTAATAATCTAAATGAATCTCCCCGATTATTGTGATCAACCAAAAGGATTTAATCTCTCGTTGAAAGAACCAATCAATTAATCACACAGATACAACAAATGTGCACTGATAAACAGAAAATAAACTTGTTATATCAATTTAAACAACCAGAAAGAATCAACCTAGAGATAGCTTAGCAATACTTTTCAATAAACTCAAAAGACAATTGACACCATAAGTAAACTGCCACACCAACTGAATTTCAATGAAATCACCATTTGAAAACATGCCACATAGTCTCTGATATGAGAACTTTATTCTACTATATCCATTCCTAATCTACCTACTGTATCTCCTAAAATTTGATGTTTCAATAGCAATCGAGAATGATTATTTATACATATGCATCTAAACAGACACATCATTTCATATTCCACATCGGCCAACCGTAGTACTCGAGCAAATCCCATGTCGGCCTACAACTGTATTTAGAAATTCGCATGTCGGCCATAGTGTTTGAATTTCTTTTAATCTCACTAAAATAGTTGCTGAGACATATCGCAGTCATGCCAAAGGAAATTCAATTGCCATCAATCACTCCTTGGTTCATTCTATTTTTCTGTGACTTATCTAAGTCAGGAGATACCATATCAACCACATTATGTTTCCCCGAGATGTTATTCTCTTGTTTTACATGTATCGCTGTAACATTCTAACAATGGGGAGACCTCTCGTAGAGCACACTATGTTTCACTCAAAGCCCCCGAGCTCACCATACACTGATGCAAACCTTTTGTTCTATTGGTGAGACCCATCGTACTCACCAAGACCATACTCCAAAGTCACACTAGTCTCACTGAGGTATTTGTTTTATGTTGGTTGGTGAGAACCCCTTTGAATTTGCTATGACTTATTCTGAAGAAAACATCTCTCACTGATGAGCCTGTTGATAGAAACCCTTTGTGTAATGTCGGTGAGACCAAAGGTCACTCACCAAGACCTCACCCCGATATCGCTAACTCATACTAATAAGTATCTTTCCCCCACTAGTCAGTGTGACAATGTAAATTCGCTATGACCTCACATCGAAAACAACATGTCTAGCTGAAGTGAATCCTCAATGTATTTGTCAGTCAATGTAACAATCTAAACTCACCAAGACACAATGCCAAAAACATTAACTCTTACCAATGTATATCCATACATGCCGGTTGACAAGACATAAAGCACTTGGTGAAACAACATGCTAAAGACCAAACTCTTGTCAAAATGTGTATCCTTGTATTTGTTGCCAAAACAAAGTGAATGTCACGCCGATAGGTACCAGTAAGTAAACTTCAATCGCTAAGACACCAAAAATGTCTTGTCAATAGGCAACACAGATGTTTATCAGCAGAAAACACAAAAAGGATCGGGGAGACCCTAGTATTCTCATGCCAATATGCACCCTGATGTGATTATGCAAGACTCGATGGATTTTATGGGGGTATATAGGCAAAATGTGGGTAAAAATATCATGAAAAGAGGAAAATGCGCTCAAGGTAGGACTCATTTAGAAAATGCATGGGTATGGACAACATGAAAAATTATCAGAAAATTATAGTTCCAACAGTGGCTCCATCTGGGGATGAATGATAGTAAGATCATTGCAAGGATCTAGATCTTTGGGTGAGCAGACCAGACACAAAATTACGAACCAGTGAGCAGAATGGAAGTGAATGCAAAATGAAGGTATAGCACGACCCTAAACTACTATGCATGGAAAACAATTTTAAAGAGAACCATCAAGAGTTTTCCATGCACTGGCAACCCTAAATCCTCAGTGTTTCAACTTCACCTATTCTGATTTGTTACAATCTGAAACTAAAACCATACTTTCCCCTATCAAATACCTGGTTTTGTCTCAAGTTCATTAGATTCTTCTTGAAGATACTCATGCAATCTTTCCTGTCACTGTTATTGCAAGTTTTTAGAGAATCATCATGCTCAGTTTGGTCCAAAATCCATACACCATCCTGTAGTTCAAATTTTTCATCATCATGGGACAAACCCCTATTATCTTTAACATACAAAATGCATGTATATTCAATACAAAATTTCTGATTATCTTCCTCACTGTTATGCATTATAAAACATTCTCCCAGCTATATTGAAAATTCACCATCAAAGTGCTTCCCTTGAAAAATAGAGAATTATGTCATATCAATACTATCTAGAACAAACAAATCTGAAACCTTTTGCACCTCCCTCAAATTGTCATTTGGAGACAATACTTGAATATGACTCATATATCAACCAATCAAAGCTAAACTTCTGTCATCCTTAGCATGCAAATAAACATCTTCTCCAGATAAGTTAAACATTTCAAAATCACATACCTCATCTTGAATAGACACATACATTTGATCAACTTCAAAGGCTTCACCATCAACTTGAGAAATGCACTGAGAGTCATAAGAATCATCACACAAAGATCTTTCACTATCAAAACAAATGTAAGCTAGACACAGAACTTCAAGATCACCTTCATGTACACATCTCTGGTATTCAAGAGTTAGCAAATCTAAAATTTGCTCACTGCTACGTGAACATGTTTCTACATTTTCATCACTACAATTATATTCTTCACTTTTTTAATCATCAAAAAGAGGCCTAGGATCATCAGAGAATAGAAAATTAGAAAAAAATACCAACGCAGTCATTTGTTCCATCACTTTGTTTGTCTGAAATTATCTCCTCTCTATCATACAATGGATTTAAAAATACCTAAAGTTCATTCTTGGAGATACCCTTGCAAAACATCATCTGATTTTCTTTTAACTTTTCATCATACAATGGGTTTGAAAAATTTTGGAAACCATTTTCAGATGTACAAACCTCTTCCTCATCGAATGTGTCTTCATAGATTTCAACTGCAGCTAGAGGTATTGTATACTCACTATCAAATTAATCAACATTTCCCATTGCCTCTTCTTCTTGATCTTCAAAAGAGGTAGAAGAATCCCTTGATAGCAGATCAAAATCCTCAGGTGCATCTTCACAATCTGAATATTCACTAGATCCCTCATAACACACACTGCTCTCCCTATCACAATCTGTAATGCAAGAGAGATATCTTGTACCTTCATATTCATCATGCAAGCTATCATATGAGTCATTATGACTTGCACATGTCTCATCTTCTATTGGATACATTGTTTGATCAATCTCCTGACGCTCATCTGTGATATCACCCTTGACATCATACTTTTTCCTATCTACAATATCAGCCCATTCAACTAATTGATCAAGAGAAACTGGTATCCATGATTCAGGCCAATAAATTGGGTTTGGCTCATACACTTTCATAAACTGCTTAATGATCTCAAACTCACTAGGTGGGAATTTAATAGGTATTTTCCTACAAATATCCATCATTCTGCAAAGCAAAGAGTACCCAGATTTGCCTCTATATCTCCTTATGCCAAGAAAGGTATCCAAAAGATTTTTGGAATATTCATCATCTTTAGATTGTTGGTTTTGATACATACCTTGCTAATAATTCTTACTAAAATCTCCAAGTGGGCTAGAGTTGTGCTACATTTGACATTTATCACATTGACATTGCACTTGACATTGATCACATTGACCATCTTGATAACTTGCCAATCTTTGTCCAAGAGGGACTAGATAAACACTTACTTGCTTTGACGACTATGGAGAATAAGTGCTCTATTGTGCATGATATGTACTACCACCATTGTAGAAACTCCTAATTGTATCATCAAGTGCTTGAGGGGCCCAATACCTTCCTGCATTTGTGTATTCATTCTTGTCCAATTGCAGCCTTTTCAGTTTCAATTCTTCAATTCCTCTTATCAACTGCTGCTTCTCAAAATATTCTTTCATTCCAAGCACAAATTCCATCCTTCAAAAAAAAAGTTCTTTTTTTTTAAAGTTGCCACCTACTTTTCCAAAAGTAGGAAAATAATTGTTTTTGATCTTCTCCCAGCAAAATCACCCTTTTTGAATCTTCTCAAATTACAACATTTTCTTCACTAACTCTATATGATGGTCTTCAACTGAATTTTCTAATGTAATCCCCAACAAAGTCGCCAATTTGTTAGCTCTCAAAAACGCAGGCGGAAAACCTCAAGAGGCTACCAATCTCTTGGTATGTTTTAGGGTAATAGACAAGTTCAAATGAATTAAACCTTTGACTCTTCAGGTGCTACTAAACCTAGGCGAGTGTACCTTTCTAAATGAAGTAGACTTGACTTATGATTATCTCTCTTATAGTGATTTTTCCACAATGACAGATGGAAGTGAACAAATGGAATCAAACTTGATAGCAATAACAATCTTTTGATCTAAATCCTAAAATGCTCAATTAACAGATGTAAAGAAAATAAATGAATCCAAATGATGAAATTGTAGAGACCAGTGCCTTATTGTGTATGCGGAGTCGAATGAAACATAAGTGGGCAACTTATTATGGCAGAAACTTAAATTGTCGGCATATGTTTTGTTTATAACTTGTATAAACATGCAAGATTATGACTACTAAGCTCTACTTTAATAATCCAGATGAATCTCCCTAATTATTATGATCAACCAAAAGGATTTAATCTCTCGTTGAAAGAACCAATCAATTAATCACATAGATACAACAAATGTACACTAATAAACTGAAAATAAACTTGTTATATCAATTTAAACAACCAGAAAGAATCAACCTGGAGACAACTTAGAAATACTTTTCAATAAACTCAATAGACAATTGACACCAAAAATAAATTGCCACACCAACTGAATTTGATTGAAATTTCCATTTGAAAACATGCCACATAGTCTCTAATATGAGAACTTTATTCTATTGTGGGTGGGTGCATGAAGTTGGCCACACTTTTGTGGCCAAATGGGAAAAAAAATTGGAAAGACATAATGCGCTCGCATTATAATGCGAGCACATTATCTGATTTTAAAAGAAGAAAAAGAGTCAAATGTGTATCATTTTCTCTTTACTATTTCTCAGCTCTTCCTGCGGCCAAAAATCCTCACTTTCATGCTCACATTCTAGGAGGAAGGATTTCTGCAAATTTCATCAAGAACAGTTGGATTTTGTTTGCAAATATGGTGTCATGATGACAAAGAGATGCGGGAGGTAAGTATTGTTTCCTATTTGTTTTGAATTTGTTAGTTTGAAATTGATTATGTTTGTTTTAGGTTAGATTTGATTTTTTTTTAGAAATTTGTAGGAAATCCTACAAATCCTCAACAAGAAGATGAGGTAAATCCTCAACAAAATCAACCTCCCCCACCATTCTCTCAATTCCCTCCTAGCACTCAAAAAAAATTGAGTGAAATTGAAAACAATAGAAAACAACTTGAGGATCTTATCGAGGGTGAGTGATCCAAATGCTTCAACCATAGAAAGAATGCTTCTAGCAAATTCATTGAAAGACATGTTAAAAATTTAGATGCAATCACCCAACAAATATCTGGATGGCAAGATAGGAGGCAGACAGCTAGGGCATATTATGCAGACAAATTATCATATAAACAAGTAAAAGATTTAAAAATTACTAAAGGTGATTTGTGCTCTCTATTCACTGACCCTAAAACAAATCAAAATCTTACCCTCAATGCAAAGAGTTTTCCTATTCATTGGTGCCACCACCAAGAAATTAAGAACCATTTTTATGAAAGATGGTATATGGTCTTTGATTACCCACCGTGCAATAATTGTGAAGTCCCCCAATATTTTCTTAGGAAACTATACAGTGAGTTTGTATTTAACCAAATCCAAAATTATTTTGATATGAGGGAGTTCTAGGGGAGAGGTGGGGGGTCATCTCAGCATAGGCCCGATGCATAGCCGGATCCTACGCGGCAAGGTAGATGACCTCTCGCTAGGCCACCTCGTGAGAAGATTGTGATGCATACCATTGCAAAGGAGAATGCCGACATAGAGACATTGCAAGAAATCACAACTTTGACCCAAAGTGTCATCCATCACACTAGCCCTATTGTTCAGTGCCATTCAGGGGAGTCTTTAGGTGGTGGCCTTCAAACCCATATGTTTCAATCTTGCAGGGCAAATTGTTCGTATGACCCTACGGGCACTCAGGAGGGTGCTACATATGATCCATATGCTACTACGCAGCCTGATCCATATGCATCTACGGGGATGGAGAGGACGGCTGACATTTTGCATGATGCATATGGCATTGACACTCAGGTAAAATTCAGCATGTTCATTGAATTTAATTTATTAAATTTTGATTGTGAAATGCAAGATTAACTAATTTAGTTTTACTATTTTAATAAAATTGTAGGGTCACAATGTAGAGACTAGATACACCAGTCATCCACCTACTTATTTTTGTAGTACACCTATCGGTGGGGTATGTAAAGTTAGTAAACAATTATAAATTTATTACATGTGTTAATAGCATTGTTTTACGAATGGTATTTTAATATGTGATTTTGGATTTTGAATAGGGTACTGTTGGAGGTTTCAAGGAAACACCTTCGAGTGCCAGTAGATTTTATCAAACATTCATAGAGGTAATATAGAATTTAAAGAGAACTTAAGTAATGAATTCCAAGTTTAATAGATTTGTGTAGTTTATATTCATTTCTTGGTTATGTTGCATTACACATCATTTAAACTCAAAGCATTACTTCAAATTCGATAACTAATAATTAGAAATATATATGTTTAATACTTGTACTTAGAATTTTGTTCATTAGATCTCATACATTATAAGTCATCACATGGATCGCTATTGTAACTTTTTTGTGATTGAATAATTTGTTGTTTTATTTTCAAATGTTGGTGACAGAAACACCCCCAAACATTACGAGGGCAATGGATATTGATGTTTCCTCCACTATACAATCCTCAATGGCTCTAATAGGGGAGGTATGAGGTAAATTACTAAATTTCAATTTACATTCATTGTTATAGATGAACTAGTTCTAGTGAAAAATCAAACCATTATTGATTCGTAGTTTAATTCCTATTTGGATGGTTTATACAAGGCTTGACCACACCCGAGCATCGGCATGCAAATATTTCCATCGAGGAGAGTGATTGTGAGATGGTCGTAAGTGATTATTTTGTTAAATATATTAATTTTTATAATGTAATTTCTATATATTAATGTCTTTACTTCTTATTGTAACAGTTGAAACTTCACCAGGAGCTAAACCCTAGGAGGAGCAGTAGGAGCACTCCTCAAGCACAGTAGAAACGGGTGATAGAATTATCACCATCAGATCGCCTAGCAAAGGGAAAGAAAATTGTATTTGAACCAGAGCATGGAGAGAAATGAATTTTGAATACACAGAGCCCTTTGTTGTATGCCTACATGGCAATTTTGTACATATTTTGTGTTGGATAAATTTGACATTGTATGCCTATATGGCATTCTCGTAAGCCTATATGGCTATTTTGTAACTATAATTTATACTTATATCGACATATATTGATGTATGCATACATGGCTATTTGCTTAATACAAATATTTTTTATCGATGGTGTCCATATTTGCAAATTATAAATTCATGTTTCAATAGATATGAGTTACGTGTATTCAAGTGTATACTTTACAACTTACGCATATATACTTTTTGAATTATGTGTGAACATTAAAAATTGTGAAAATTTATGTGTTTGGAAGTCAAATGTAAGCCAATTTTGCAATTCTTAGCTCTTGCATACTCGATCTTATGGACTTATATTCCTTCCTAGCACATATTGTGAATATTTCTCATTTGGCACAGAAGACAGATTCCTCATTTTTGAACCACTCATAGTAAAGAGATTCACAATAAGACTTTAGCATTGGAACACTACTCCATACTTCTCCTGTCTAGACCATAAAGGATTGAAAATTCTTAATTTGATGCAATGATAATTGTGAGATGAAAATTTATATAACCATGCCTATTTTGAAACTTCACATGTAATACTGCATCAACAAGAACTTAAGAAGTTTTGCATAAGAGTGTTAGGTTTGATAGGCCTTCTCTTCCCTAATGGAGGAGAGCTTGCATCTTGAATTTTGAATAAAATTTTAAGAAGCAAACATTTTACCTAAAAGCTTCAAACCTAGATGACATATTTGGCTAAGTCTATCTTGAAAATTATCAATGCACGTTCAAACTCTAAAGGAGATTCTCCCTGAAAAGCAAACTTTACCCTTTTTCCCAAGGAAAGAAATTGCAACAAGTTACATGTGATTTATCTTATTTCTTTCTCACAGTTCCTGGTCAATCATTCATGGCTCGGGATAGTTCCATTCCAAGGAAAGGACACCCAAAAAATCACTGAGATTCTTCTACGATCTACAAGAAAAAGGTTTTGGCTCTTTCACAATGTAAATAATTATGTAACACTGTTTTCTTGTTTTCCTTCCACACAGAAAAAAGTTCACACTTTTTAGATTGATCCATGATCAATAATGGCTGATTGTAAACACTTGATATTTTTATGTTTGAACTTTAATTTATAATTTTGTATCATGACATTCAAGTAGATCACTAATATTTTAATATTTCACTATGAAAGTGGTGGTGTATTTTTCCTATGTTATTTGACTATTAATATGTATATATTTCTAATTTTTATATGCTTTTGTATTACCAAACCCAAAATGAACCCAACCCCAAAAGAAAAATTTCCCGAACCAGCGAACCAGGTTCTCAAACCCGATCTTGAACCCAAAATCGAACCGATAACTTAGTAAAAAATAGATTTTTGTAGTTTATATTCATAACGTTGATTACATTGCATTGCACATCTTTCAAACTGAAAGCATTGCTTCATATTTCATAACTAATAACTAGATGCTGATAGATGACAAAATTTCAATTACAATATAGTTTTTACAAAGTCAACCTAAGTAGTTATGTAATTACTTCACATTGCATAACTAATAACTAGGAGCAGCTGCCAATTGCATTTGGTTTTCATGGCATTCTATGAGACCACATTTCTTTGAGGCATTTTTTCAAATAGTTCACTGGCCTTGTCTATACTACCACATTTTTCATACATGTCTACCAAAGCATTTTGTCAAATAGTTCAAGTGTTGCCTTGTTGCTATGGTTGAAAGCATAAAACAAGTGCTTTGAACAAGCTATGGATGCTTGGAAAAAATCTATCAAAGGCATAATAGTAAGCAATATCATAGACAAGGCAGTTTGAAAAAATGCCTCAAAGAAATGTGGTCTCATGGTGATGGAATGCCATGACAATCCACAACAATTTCCTTGTCATGGCATTCGTCATGCCATTCCATCACCATGAGACCACATTTCTTTGAGGCAAATTTTTCAAACAATTCACGCCTTTGTCTATGCTAGCACATTTTTCATACATGTCTATCAAAGCATTTTATCAAACAATTCATTGCCTTCGCTATGGCTAAAAGCCTAAAACAGGTGCTTTCGAACAAGTTATGGATGCTTAGAAAAAAATCTATCATAGCATAATAGTAAGCAATAGCATAGACAAGGGAATGAACTGTTTAAAAAAATACCTCAAAGAAATGTGGTCTCATGGTGGTGGAATTCATGACAAGAAAATTGTTGTGGATTGTCATGGCATTCCATCACCATGAGACCACATTTCTTTGAGGCATTTTTTCAAATAGTTCGCCTTCTCTATGCTACTACATTTATCAAACATTTTACCAAAGCATTTTATCAAACATTCGCTTCCTTGTTGCTATGGCTAAAAGCCTAGAATAGGTGCTTCCAAAAAGGTATGGATGCTTGGAAAATAATAAAGCATAAAAATAACAAACTATTTGAACAAAGCCTCAAAGAAATGTGGTCTCAATGGTGATGGAATTCCATGACAATCCATAGCAATTTTCTTTTCATGGCATTCAATATGTCATTCCATCACCATGAGACCCTCATTTCTTTGAGGCATTTTTTCAAAGAGTTCACTGCCTTGTCTATGCTAACACATTTTTGATACATGTCTAACAATATTTTATCAAACGCTTCATTTCCTTGCTGCTATGGCTAAAAGCCTAAAATAGGTGCTTTCGAACAAGCTATGGATGCTTAGAAAAATCTATCATAGCATAATAGTAAGCAATAGTATAGACAAGGAATGAACCTGCTTGAAAAAATGCCTCAAAGAAATGTGGTCTCATGGTGGTGGATCCGACAAGCAAATTGTTGTGGATTGTCATGGCATTCCATCACCATGAGACCACATTTCTTTGAGGCATTTTTTCAAACAGTTCGTTGCCTTCTCTATGCTACTACATTTATCATACATGTTTACCAAAGTATTTTATCAAATAGTTTGTTTCCTTGTTGCTATGGCTAAAAGCCTAAAATAGGTGCTTCCAAAAAAGGTATGGATGCTTGTGGAAAAAATCTATTAAAGCATACTAATAAGAAATAGCATAGAAAAGGCAGCAAACTATTTGAAAAAAAGCCTCAAATAAATGTGGTCTCAATGGTGATGGAATGCCATAAAAATCTATAGCAATTTTCTTGTCATGGCATTCGTCATGCCATTCCATCACCATGAGACCTCATTTCTTTGAGGCATATTTTCAAAGAGTTCACTTCCTTGTCTATGCTAACACATTTTTCATACATGTCTATCAAATAATTTAGCCAAATAGTTCATTGCCTTGCTGCTATGGCTAAAAGCCTAAAATAGGTACTTTTGAACAAGCTATGGATGCTTAGAAAAAATCTATCATAGCATAATAGCAAGCAATAGAATAGACAAGGGAATAAATTGTTTGAAAAAAATGCCTCAAAGAAATGTGGTCTCATGGTGGTGGAATGCCATGATGGTGTAGGAGCACCCAAGCTCCTTGAGGATCATTTGGAGAGTCAGGAGATGGCAGGGGTCTTGAAGGCCAATAAACCTTTCTAGAGCATCAATTATAGAATTTTGAAGCCTATAATGGCATTTGGCATGGATGAGTGTAACAAGAAGATCAAAAGTCCTAAGGATCCTGATAAGGACCATAGGACCAAATTGACTTGTAAATGGAACAATGATGTTCTAGGAGTTTAAATAGGTATATGATGTTTTAATTAAGTTAAATAAGGTTGAATTATGATATGTAATAGTTTTGGAAGATTTATAGTTAATAGGAGTTAATGAATTGCAATGTTGGAAATTCAAATTTTTGAAATCCAACTTTGGGCGAAAAAGTGAGTTTTAGGACTTTTAATCACAATAATGTAATAAAATCAATTCTAATCAGTTGGGATAGTTGTAGGATGAGTCTATAAGCCTGGAGAAATCATTTTTATGGAGGGTTGGCTGATATTGCATGTGTTGTATAGACTGCTACAGAAAATCAATAAAAACTTCAATCTTTTTGCATTTTCTTGAGTTTTTTTGATGAATCTCTGATTCCTTTTGGTGTCATGCTCATTTGGATGGTTTAAGAACTTTTATTTACATTCATTTAACCTTTTCAATGACCTGAATAACTTTGGGAATCAGTTTTTTGTGTTATATTGCTAACTGTCCTCAAAAAGTATAAAATTTTCACTAGTTTTGAGAGTCTTCATGAATAAATGATTCATTTCATGGGAGAGTGTGACTTAAAACTTGTGAAATTGATCATATATAACTTTTATTATACAAATACAAGTTATTGTGCAGTAAGGAGTAATTCTTGGGTGTACACCAAGTTTTAGCAAGGAAAAGGGCATGAAAATGGTGCCTAAAGTGTACCAGCAAGAGATCTACCTTAATAATGGGTATATTTCTAAGTTGAAGGTGTTTAGATATGTTGATTTATTGGTGAAAAGTCCAAGAGAAGGTTCTGGAAGTGTTGGGAAAGCTAATTTTCAAGAGGCCCTAGTTTTGGAGCAATTTATTAAGGGTTTTGTGATTTAGGGTGTTGAGGGTGTCAAAGAAGACTAATACCTTGAAAATATTTGGTTTGGGAACATTTTAAAACAATTTTGAAAGTTTCATAGTCAGGGGATAAGTTTAGAGAGGGGTTGCTTTGAAAAAGTGGGCTAATTAGGCCTTAAATTTGAGGAAACAACATATTTTGGTAGGTTTGATCCAGAACAAGTTCCATAAATGATTTAATATGTTGTTTATCATCATGAATCAAATCAGAATCAGTCATTAAATTGAGGATTCCTTTGGGGAAGTTGAGTGAAAAGTCAAAAAACCATCGCTAGAAGCCTAGTTGGGCTAGAAGCCTAGTCAAGGTGCAAAAAGTGAGTTTTGTCTAAGATAGAGATTTGGGGCTTTGAAACCATTTAAGACAAGTTTTTTTGAGTTCCTTGAGATCACTCCAAGGTTTTGGGTCCATTAGGAAAGCATCTAAGTTATAAGTGCACTATTGAGGCTTGTCTCCATTAGGGTGTCTGGAAGAGTGTTTGAGATTGCATCATTGTAATCCTTGAAACTTTGAGTTTTGACTAAAGTCCCATCCCCTCTGCATCACATGACAAGATAATTTTTGTGTATTTTCATGGGATTCCATCACCATGAGACCACATTTCTTTGAGGAATTTTTTCAAACAATTTGCTGCCTTCTCTATGCTAGTACATTTATCATACATGTTTACCAAAGCATTCTATCAAACAGTTCACTTCCTTGTTGCTATGCCTAAAATCCTAAAATAGGTGCTTCCAAAAAATCTATGGATGCTTGGAAAAAATATATCAAAGCATACTAATAAGCAATAGCATAGAAAAGGCAGCAAACTGTTTGAAAAAAATCCTCAAAGAAATGTGGTCTCAATGGTGATGGAATGCCATGATAATCCACAACAATTAGCTTGTCATGGAATTCGTCATACCATTCCATCACCATGAGACCACATTTCTTTGAGGAATTTTTTCAAAGAGTTCACTACCTATTCTATGCTCTTATGAATAGAATTTATTGAAATTTGAGATGCTCTTATAATGTCTACGTCATAGGTGGTCATGATAAGGTTAAATTCAAATGAATAACTTGAAATTGCCTCATCTTGTTTCACACACACTTTTGTAATGGCTTAAAATCATAATTGAGATTTTTCAAGATCATCAAAATAAGGATGTTGCATTACTTTTCTGCTTGAGATTCTCTTGGATGGCTCATAAATCTGTATTTTATGCAAGGGGACACCAATCAATGTTTGCCTGGTTACATATAGATACACAAAGTAAAATAAGATGATAGCATTGGCATCAACCAAACTGACGTGGATACAAGTATAAATTAATAAGAACCGTTGTGCATATACTTACAAATTAATCCAATGAACCATCCAAGTCTGCTCTACTCTTTATTGTGTCAAGTATTGCCTCAAGGTTAGACTCACAGACCTTCCACAAGGTCTTGTTCAAAGGTCTACCCCCATATTTTCTCAAATGAACATTGGATTCCATGACAAGGTTTGAGTAATGAAGAATCTTATGATGCATGTCAAACTCCTCAAACAACCAATGTTTAACACTCTTATGTGGGTACCTCTCATACATTCCAATAACAACAACTGAGCCTGTAGGGTATTCAATATTTTCTCCATCTATAATTGGGGCTTCCAATTTATTTTTGCCTCAACACAATGACACAAGTAATAGTTTGTAACCTCTTCATTGTCTTCATCTCAATAACGCATAAACATGCCCTACATTTATATGCATGAAATATCTCTTGAAATTAGTCAACATTATGAATACAAAGAAGATAAAAATATGGAATTTCAAATACTAAGAAAGTAGATATATTACCTGGTTGAACTAGATCTGATACATGGTCAAAGTCGACCGATGATTCCATCTGTGTTAGTTCCAATGCCATCGTAGGGTGATACGTGTGAAGTGGGCTAAGATAACTTGTCAACCATTTGTCAACCCACTCCCCTAACTCACAATCATTCCAAGCTTGTAATGTACATGAAGAACAAAAGCATGTCATCTTACATGTATCGATACTCCATGAACCTGCATTTTAGCTAAGGAAAGAGTGAAACTCACTCGATCCTGTTAGTGTACGACAATCCTCATATGGTGCAATGTTAGTATCATCCATCAACCCAAAAAATGTACGAACTAAAGATGTACCTTCATTACCTAGACCCATTGAACCATTACACAACTCGACGATTGATCTTGCATCTATCAATTGTGCACTATCTTTATACTTTAACTCTTCTCATTCTAATGCTCTTTTCATGCATGATCCTACACTATCATGCTCCCCCTTTCCATGTTTAGCCTCACAAAAGTTCCACATATGTTGAACACGTGTAGTGAGATGCATCCTACACAACCAATAGAACATGCATGCTTTCTTTAACTGTGTTGCACAGTTATTTGACCATATTATATGCTGATCATATGATATGCCCCTATAATCCAAGTGATTGTAGAACATCTGGAAGCAACCTTGCACAAACTCTGGAGAATGCATGGGATCATCACTAATATAAAAGTGATACTCCCTCAATACCTTCCTTTCGTCCTCTGTACTTTCAGCTGCATGTATGAATGCTATGTGCACAAATATCAAAACCTGTGTGGAGTTGTAATACTATGACTACACCTCATGTTGTGGCTATAGAGTGTATTTCTCTACAAATTCAACCACTGATACTATGCTACCAAGTGGAAAGGTGTCCTTGCATAGCTTGAATTGTGTGTCCAGCCATTAGGCTCTATGGGTATGCCTTGCAACTCATACACTAGATTCTCATGAAACATGGACATGAACTGATATACTAGAATCTTCTGAATAACCAACTCATGACTTTTTGCTTCAAACCCATCTTTTGTAGCATATGCCACTGTTTTATACTTCCCAAACTCTACTAGTTTTTGTCCCGCCTCATATGTGCTTTCCATATGTTAACATGCTAGCATTCGTTGCAAGCCACCGCAACGCTTGCATGAACCATCCAAGCATGTTGTCCTATAGAATATTTTTCCATCCTCTTTCCACATAAATTTTTTGATAAGAAATTTCTTGAAGATTTTGGTGGGGCTTCTATGCCACAATCCTGCAAAACATCGTTAGTATGCGAATGTAAACATATAGAATGATAAGCATCATAATGGTTAGAGAATTCAATATGTAGTTTACAGCAACAAGTAGTGCATGTGTGATTTATCTTGACATAAAAAAGTTTAATCATTTCAAAAAATCTTTGAGAAATACTAATTTGAGGATAAGAATTTTGAAATTTATGAAAAAATTGGGTTTGAGTTGTATCCAAAAAATGGTTTGGATATGGCTCACGGTTTCGACTATTGATTCTCCTTCTTACAACATCCCTTTGATTCAGAGATGGCCTTGTATTATTCTTCCAATAATCTTCAATTAGTGTTCTCAATGCTTCAACAACTTTTTTATCTTTGTGTGGCAGTCTCCCCGAGAATGCCCATAATTCATTTGAATCGGTGCCCTTAATTCTTTGCCACCTTTGAACGGCTTTTGATAAAGTTTTTCTACTAATTCCCATTTTTTCACTTGTCTTTTAATGAGGCGAGATCTCTTTGTTTGATAGCTTACCAAAGTTGATGTAATGACACGTCGGGTGACATTACTATCCTTTGAGTGTGAGGTCTTACCCACACTCTCATAAGCATCCATTAGATTCTTCACAATAGTGTTTTCACTTAATGCATTCAATGTTCTCAACCCAAGAGTCTTCATGATGTTTCTGTACTTTAAACCCCACATCATTTGAACAAATAGTTGACATCTTGCAGTCTCATTTAGCCTTTCAAAGAACATTTTCCAAATCTTATTAGCATATCTTCCACAAGTGCATTATGGAATCTTACCTTCCATGTGCTACAAAATATCCTCATCAATATTAATCAAAAACTTTGGCTTTCTACGCAAAATTCTAGGTGGTGTTCTCTAGGTACATACATCTCAACATTAGCAATTTCATCAATATTTAATTGAGGTGGGCTAGATTGCTTACCTTCGATCGAGGGTGGAATAGAAGACATACCTTGAGGTTCACGTGGGGATGATGGCATACCTTGTTCCTCAACTCTGAGTGATGATGTACTCTCAACTTCAGATGTGGTGGATGGTGTCCAACCATACTCACTTGTGCTAGATGGTGTTCCTCCATATTCACTTGTGCTTAATGGTGTCCCTTCATACTCACTTGTGGTAGAGGGTGTGTCTCCAACTACGGTATCTACATCTCCCCTAGCACGACTATTTCGCATTCATGCCCTTTGTGCTGCCAACTTATTTTCTCTTTTTGATGGTTGAGGTTCCTCTTCAACTGGCTTGTTTCAATCAATCATTCCTAATTTCTACTTTTCACGATATTCCCTCATCTATTTTTTCTCTTTATCTTTGATGGCTTGGAGCTGATCATCTATTAGTTTTTTCCTTCTAACAGTTCGTTTCTTCGGCATGATGAATAATTTACCTATGCAAAAAGTGCTAAGTTGTCAAATTAACTAATTGAAAGCTTTGGAAGCATAACTCAATGAAAGTCAATGAAAGCTAGTTTGTATAACTGTTTGACAAAATAACTCAATGAAAGCTTTGGAAGCATACACAAAGAAAGTCAATTGTTAAATTTAAAAAAATGCCTCAAAGAGATGTTTAAAAATGTAATAGGAAAGTGTATCGAATTGTGTAATTTAAAATTTCCATTGACAACATAAGGTTGTAACATGACAAACTGATGCAGGAGCACCTAGGTCATGAAATTCCTTCAAAAGGATAATTTTTTCAATTTGTAATGTTCAATTAAATATGATGAGTGAAGGTCATTAAATGATAAATTTCAATGTATTTGCACCATGAAATAGGTCACTAGGTGATATTATTGAAAAGTTTCTTTTTATAACAAAAGTTGTCAATTATTGTAAAAATGTAAAATTGCACAAAAGTAGGAAGGTGAAGAGTCTTTTTTGTGGAAGGGAAAGGATGGGTTGATGAAGATGAAGAGGTAGTTATTTCAACTGACTTAGACACCTTTAAAAAGAATTGTAAGCTAGAGAAAGGCAGATCTTGTATCCCAAAAATCCATAAAAATTAATAAAAAAATCTCTACTCAGTTATTTTGGAAAGCTTTTCTATTCTTGTTTTCAGGTTACATAGTGATTCAAGCATTCTAAGATTTGATTCTTGTCAGGGAAAGAGACTTCTTTCATTCTTGAAAGTTGTAGGAATTGTAATACAAATAATCAATCTAATTTGAGCTTAGTTTCCTAAGTCTCGGTCTGTGGTTTCCTTAGAATTGTTTTGAGAGTCTAAAAAGTGATTCTTAGACATTCCATTGATGTAGGGCCAGTAGGTCGATGGAATGGATCATATTTAGTGTCTTTTCAATGTGAAGATGTGTGTGGCAGGGGTAAATAGAAATAAGAAGTCAGGATACTGTTGCATGAACAAATTTCTAAATTTTCTCATTCAAAAAAATGGTATTTTAAAGTAGGGTTTGAGGAAACAACATGTAGAGGAGCTTTGAAATGATTTCAAAATAATTTCTAGACATAATGAAGCATGTTTCAATTGTTGGGCAAAGTAGTAGAGGTTTTGCAAATTTTTCATTAAAGAAACCCTCATGGTTGGTGTGTTTTCACCCTATAATCAAATGTTTACTGATTTTGTGTATTGATGGGCATTTCCCATCTTGAAACTTGTTTATTTGTGAGTTTCTACACATGGCCTAAGACTATTTGTAGGTTTGGTGGATTAGTGAGTAGTTCTATGATGACTTGCTTTGATAAATTGACCTATTTAAGGGCTTTTACTAGTAGATAGCATGTTGGTTCTACTCTATTTTGTGAAATAAGTGTACTTTTATAGTAAGTTGAAAAGGATCAAAATAGGCCCGAGAATCTGTATTGGGATTGTGTAAATTCTTTATGATAGAAAAGGAAACACCCGATTAGATGGAATGTTGGCCTACTAGAGATATTTGGCATTGTTTGCTAAAAATAGAGAATATGTAGAAACAACGAAAGGAATGTTGTTAAGTGCTTGGGAGCAGTCTCATTTGTGAAGCCACAGTTGTGTCTATGCTTGGTAATGTTTTGACGGTAGATTGTGAAAGATTTGATGATTTGGGCATATGTTTCCAATATATGGCAATGGTTTCTTGAATGCAAAGTAGTTAGAGTGTGTCTATATTGATATATTGGAATATTACAATCAAAACATGATGAAATTGGTATCTTAAAGGTATGGTGATAGTGTTAAACTAATGTTTCTTGTTGTTGTTACAAATGGTGTTTAAGTGAAGATAGGATGATGGATGTGTTGATTTGAGAAAAGATATCTTAAATGGATGGGATGATGTTTGATTGCAGGTCTAAGGAATAGAGGTGTTTGATTGTTTTTTCCTCGAAGGGGTAAGTTGAGTTAATGAGTGATTGTTGTATTGTTTATGACAAGAACAAAGTTGAAAGTTAATTCTAAAAATGGTTTTCTATATGGAGATGGTGAATTGGTTACTGATAGCCTTATAACTTGAAATGAAATAAATGGATTTTGGTTGAATGAAAAGTATTTTTGGATGAATTTGACAAATTTTGTATAAATTGATCTTTTACTCTTTATTGATTTGGGAAGGAAGTTCCCTAAAGAAATGATGTTGTTGAGTGGCTTGACAATCTGATATTGCATCACAAACAAACAATTTGATCAACATGGAATAAGCTAAACAATAAAAATGAAAGCAAGCTATAATAGAATCAAAGAAAATGTACAAAGATTTCACATACCTAAAAAAGAAAAGTTTCAAATAGAGGAGTTCTACCCAATTATGCAACCTTTGCTTCTTCCTTCCTCAAACTCCTCAAAAATTTGACTTCTTCAAAAGCTTGTTCCCCTCCAAATTTCAATTGTATATCAATTATCACTATAATTCAAACTTGAATTGATATTATATGCCTCTCAACGTGAAAACTCTACTATTTCCTGCAAAGGTGATGGAATCTCAAAACCATGCATTTACACTTCACTCAATCACCAAAAAGCTACTTTTTGTTGAAGCATGTGCAAAACCAGGAGAATATGCAGAATGTGGGCCAACATCATGGGTATATTGTGATTTATTACCATTTTTAGTGATAACACGAGCGTGTTGTTTAATCCTAAATGAACATATCTCCACCGGTTAATAACGCGCTTGCATTATGATAACCATTTCACCCCTATCTGTCGAGTTTCATCTCAGAACTGCCACAACAAATTTTCTTCCAATGGTTGTCATTCGGCTTCTTTGATTGTGCCACGAGGCTTCACATAAGATGGTCAAACGGTCAAAAGGGAATCAAGCTATGTTGGCATATCGGTGAGACACTATCCATGTCTCCCCGATGCCAACACAATCAGCATTCGATATCTCCAAGAGTCCTTACAATTGACAAGAGGTTATATCAAGTTCACCCATTGCATCAACTTCACTTTTCCCTTCGGCAAGACTATCGCTCTCAGCAGGACCTCACACCGAGCCTTCATGTTAATTCGTGTGCATCCACCAGTCAGTGAGACTCATCGCTTTTGCGAAGACTTCATATTGAGGTTCAAAAGTCACATAAACAATAGAACTTACATCGGCGAGACTATCGTCTTTCACCAAGAGATCATACCGAGGTTGAAAGACTTTCTCTGAAGCGATTAGCAGTCGAAAAGAGTTTCATTCATCGCTAAGACTTCACACCGAGACCCCTTTAGTTACATCAAGCACCGAATGGTTGGAAAGACTTCACACATCGGTAAGACTTCTTACCAATCCATCGCATGTTACTCCGAGGACACCAAGAAAATACTATCGGTGAGACATACTACTCTTCATTGAGAGTTCTTACCGAGTTCTCCAAGTTACCCTAAGACCACCATTCACCAAGAGTTATACCAAAGACCCCTCATCATCGGCGAGACTCTCCATCGGCCACTGAGAATTCATACTGAAGTCATTGTGTCACTGCGAAGACTCCAGGATTTCCCCCATCGGTGAGACCTTTCTTCATCACTGAGGCTTCTTCCCGAACTAAGCCTTTTGGGCAAGGGTCTCCCTGATAAATGATATGTATGGACTATCATACAAAGATCTCCATGCGGTAAGAGAACATATCGAACACAACATGTCACACTGACGACTCCAATTTGTAACCGTTCGATAAGACTTCTACAAGGTCACATCGACCTGTACAAAACATAAGGTTACAAATCTGCTTGTCGGCCAGACATAGAATATGTCACACTAACTTAGCTCCAATAGAGGTTTTAGCCTAAGGGATTGAGACATATTTTTCCAACATAGGAGGGAGAGGGGGTAGGAGGGAGAGAATTGAGAGAGAGATAGAGAGACCTAACAAATGGAGAGGGGGTAGGAGGGAGAGGGTTGAGAGAGAGAGACCTAGCAGAGGGAGAGGGGGTAGGAGGGAGAGGGTTGAGAGAGAGAGACCTAACAGAGGGAGAGGGGGTAGGAGGGAGAGGGTTGAGAGAGAGAGAGACCTAACAAAGGAAGAGGGGGTAGGAGGGAGAGGGTTGAGAGAGAGAGATCTAATAGAGGGAGAGGAGTAGAGGGAAAAGGGAGGAGAGAGGGCTGAGAGGAGAGAGAGATACCCAACAGCAGGGAGAGGGGTAGAGGAGAGGGCTGAGATGAGAGAGAGAGACCTAAGAGGAGAGCAGCAGTAGGAGGAGAGAGCTGAGAGAGACAGAGAGATCCAACAAAGGAGAGGGGTAGGAGGAGAGGTTTGAGGAGAGAGAGAGATCTAACAAAAGTGAGAGGGTAGAAGGGAGAGGGCTGAGAGAGATCTAACAAAGGAGAGGTAGGAGGGAGAGGGCTTGAGAGAGAGAGAGAGACCTAAAGGAGAGGGGTTGTGAAGGGAGAGGTTGAGAGAGAGAGACCTAAGAGAGGGAGAGCATGTAGGAGGGAGAGGTTTGAGAGAGATACCAACAGAAAGGGAGAGGGCCAGGAGGCAGAGGGCTGAGGGAGAGAGAGAGATCTAACAAAGGAGAGAGGGGTAGGAGGAGAGGGCTGGAGAGAGAGACAGAGAGACCCAACAAAGGGAGAGGGGCAGTAGAGGAGAGGGCTGAGAGAGAGAGAGACCTAAGAGAGGGAGAGCGGGTAGGGAGGGAGAGGCTGAGAGAGAGAGACCCAACAAAGGGAGATGGGCAGGGTGAGAGGCTGAGAGAGAGAGATCTAACAGAGGGAGAGGGGGCAGAAGGAGAGGGCTGAGAGAGAGACCCAAGAGAGGGAGAGGGGTAGGAGGGAGAGGTTTGAGAGAGAGAGATAATAACAGGTGGAGAGGGGTGGTACGAGGGTTGAGAGAGAGACCTAAGAGGGAGAGAGGAGGTAAGAGGGAGAGGTTTGAGAGAGAGATACATAACAGAGGGAGAGGGGTAGGAGGGAGAGGGTTCAAAGAGAGAGAGAGACCTAACAAAGGGAGAGGGAGTAGGAGGGAGAGGGTTGACCAACTCTCTCCCACTCTCTCCCACCCTCTCGCACCCTCTCCCACCTTCTCGCACCCTCTCCAACCTTCCCCCACACCCTCTCCCACCCCCTCTCCTACTCTCCCAGTCTCTCCAACTCTTTTTCTCAGCCTCTCCCATGCTCTCTCGGGACTCTCTCCAACTCCTCCCACACCTCCTCCCCCACTCACTCTCCTACCCTCTCTCTACTAATTCTCCTCCCATTCTCTCACACCCTCTCCCACCCCTCTCCCACCCTCTCTCTCCCACTCTTCCCCAATCTCTCCAACTCTCTCACCCCTCTCCCCATGCTCTCCTGACTCTTTGACCCTCCCACCCCTCTTCCACTCTCCCACCCCCCTCTCCCACCCCTCTCTCTCTCCCCTACCCTCCCCATGCTCTCCTCTGGACTCCTCTCCAACTCTCCCACCCCTCTCTCCCCACCCTCCTCCCACTCCCCCTCTCCCACTCCTTCCACTCACCCTCTCCCACCCTCTCCCATCCACTCCCACCCTCTCTCCCACTCTCTCCCACCCTCTCCCATCCTATCTGATGCTCTCTGACTCTCTACCATGTTCTCCCACTCTCAAATAACTCTCTTCCACCCTCTGCCACCCTCTCCCACCCACTCCCACCCTCTCTCCCACTCTCTACCACCCTCTTCCACCCTCTCTCCCACTCTCCCACTCGCTCCCACCCTCTCCCATCCTATTTGATGCTATCTGACTCTCTCCCACATTCTTCCACTCTCAAATAACTCTCTTCCACCTATTAGAACTGTAAAATTATGGATATTTTACATGTTGTTCATACTCATAATTTTCCAAATAAGTCCTACCATGAGCATATTTTCCCCTTTCTAGCCATATAAGCCCAAGAAATCCATCTATGTCTGAGTATTTTTCATTATAGTCCATATCAGCATGAAATTATCAAGGTCTCCCTGACCCATAATGCATTCTTATTAATATATGTTTGTTGTTGCCTATCGGCAAGACCTCAGGGATGTCACAGCGATCAAAATTTACCTACAGGCACCTATTGGCAGGACATACATATTGTCTCGGTGACAAAAGATTCATATCGGCTAGATAAAGACTTCAAGGTGATATCTTATCGATCACATTATGTCTCATTGAATAGCTTTGAACGATGTATCACTAAGAGTTATGTCTTCGGTATGTGGTGTTTGCAAATGATTCATGTCTTACCAACCGGCGATAGAAGGGGCTTATGAGTGAGAAATTTTTCATCGAAGAAAGGTCTTGGTGAATGCGTTGGGTCTTGCCAACAAAACACAAAAAGATTTTATCAGTGTGAGGTATCACTGAATGCCTCTAGTCTCACCAACAAAGCGCAAGGGAGTTATATCAACAACTATTGGGGTCAGGTCTTACAGTCTTGCTGATTTGTTTTGTCACACCGACATGTTGCTTCATCGATGTGAGAATGATTATGTCTTGGTGACCAGAACAAACATTAAAGAACACATCTCGGCAAGACTAAGTATTGTTTATGGGAGGTCTCCCTGACTCCATGGGTCATAGCGAAATGTATGGGTGAATGGATTTCTTTCGGCGAGACATGGGACTTCGATATAACTACAGGATGTCATGATGAATGTTTGACTAGTGTTAGAATCCTTTTGTGTTTTGTCGGTGAGACCCAATGCATTCACCAAGACCTTACTCTGAAGCACTTTAGTCTTACTGAAATACCCCGTGATGCATTCCTATCACTAAGACATATAAGCTTTCTCACCGATGAAACAACATATCAACATGACATTTGAGTCAGTAAGACTGTATAACCTTACCCTGATAACCTTTGGTAGAGCACATTCACATTGTTGATGAGACCAGAGCCACTCACCAAGACATCTGTCTGATGCAAAAGTTTCTCACCGAGATGTATATCCTTATCAGCGGTCAGTGAGACAATAAGATCTTGCCAAGACCTCATGCCGATAACCACTTGTCTGGCCAAAAAATGTCCACATGCACATAGTAAGTGAGAAAAGACGCATTTGGTGAGACCACATACTAAAGACATAACTCTTTCTAATACATCGCTCTATGTGCTAGTCACTAAGACATAATGCAATCAGTAAGACCTCACCCTGAAGTCTTTGTCTGGCTGAAAATAATCCTTTTGAGTCACCGAGACAATGAAAATGTCCTACCGATAGGCACCTGCGTATGAATTTCAATTGTTGTGACATCCCTGAGGTCTTGCCAATAGGCAATGACAAAAGTATATAAACAAAAATGCATTATGGGTCAGGGAGACCTTGATAATCTAATGCCGATATGGACTATTATGTGAAATACTCAGACCTAGATGGATTTTATGGGATGAAAATGGGAAAAATGTGAGCAAAATATTATTATGAGAGGCCCTGAGCATATGGTGAGGACTCGAATGGAAACTTAGGGATATGAAAATCTTGTGAAATTATTCATAATTTTACAGTTCTAACAGGGGGTGGGAGGGAGAGGGTTGAGAGAGGAAGAGGGTTGAGAGAGAGAGGGAGAGCGGGTAGGAGGGAGAGGTTTGAGAGACAAAGAGACCTAAGAGAGGGAGAGGGTGGAGAGGGTTGAGAGGAGAGAGATACCTAATAGGGAGAGGGGAGGGATGGAGAGGCTGAGAGAGAGAGACCCAGAGGGAGAGGGGCAGGAGGGAGAAGATTGAGAGATAGACCTAAGAGAGGGAGAGGGGGTAGGAGGAGAGGCTCTGAGAGAGAGAGAGAGAGACCCAATAGTGGAGAGGGGCAGGAGGGAGAGGGTGAGAGAGAGAGACCCAAGAGAGGGGGGTAGGAGGGAGAGGTTTAAGAGAGAAAGAGAGACCTAACAGAGGGAGAGGGGATAGGAGGGAGAGGGTTTAGAGGGAGTGAGAGACCTAAAAGAGGGAGAGGGGGTACGATGGAGAGGGTTGAGAGACAGATAGAGACCTAAGAGAGGGAGCACAAGTAGGAGGGAGAGGGGGTAGGAGGGAGAGGGTTAAGAGGGAGAGAGAGAGATACCTAATAGAGGGAGAGGGGGTAGGAGGGAGAGGGTTGAGAGAGAAAGAGACCTAAGAGAGGGAGAGGGGGTAGGAAGGAGAGGTTTGATAGAGAGATAGATAACAGAGGGAGAGGGGGTAGGAGGGAGAGGGTTCTGAGAGAGAGACCTAACAAAGGAAGAGGGAGTAGGAGGGAGAGGGTTCTCCCACTCTCTCCCACTCTCTCCCACCCTCTCCCACCTTCTCTCCCACTCTCTCCCACCCTCTTCCACCCTCTCTCCCACTCTCCCACCCTCTCCCACCCTTTCCCATCCTATCTGATCCTCTCTAACTCTCTCCCACGTTCTCCCAATCTCAAATAACTCTCTTCCACCTTCTCCCACTCTCTCCAACTCTCTTCCACCCTCTCCCACCATTTCCCACACTCTCCAACTCTCTTCCACTCTCTCCCACCATCTCCCAACCTCTCTCCCACTCTCCCACTCTCCCACTCTCTCTCCCACCCTCTCTCCCACTCTCTCCCAAGTACCTCCCTCCCCATGCTCTTTGGACTCTCCCACTCTCCCTCACTCTCCACCCTCTCTCCAACCCTCTCCACTCTCTCCCACCATCTTCGACTCTCTCCCACCCTCTCCCACCCTATCCCATGTTCTCCCACTCTCTCCCACCCTCTTCCACCCTCTCCCACCTCTCTCCCACCCTCTCCCACCCTCTCCAACTCTCTCCCACCCTCTCCCACACTCTTCAAATCTCTTCCAATCTCTCCCACTCTCTTTGACTCTCTTCCACTCTCTTTCACACTCTCCCATACTCTCCCACCCTCTCCCACCCACTCGCACCCTCTCCCACCCTCTCTTCCATGGCCTTATCTCTATTTATCCATAATGCACTCATGTTATAATAAAGTTAGTTCTGTTGATGTGTTTTTAAATGCACTTATCAACATAGGTAATGCACAAGTGCACTACCTCTCTTGAAAGACAATCTTCCACAATTAGATTGTAGAACACTATCCCAAGGTCTCTAGTGTTAGGTCTTGATAGTGCTTGGAATATCTCAGTTGTTTGATGTGATTTGCTGGAATCACAAGGTGGTCTTACGTATGGACTACAAAGCATGGGAAATTGGATCTTGAAATGGAGTTCCTAAGATGGGGAAGTTGTTTTGTGTTTGCTATAGGTTCAAACAGCGATCTTGGACTCCATTTTTATCATTAGATTTAGCTTTACAATGTGCAATGAACCTTTCCTAAGGTACTTATTTAAAAAAAGAAAAAAGGGCAGGGAAGAGAGAAGGATCCTAGTTCTACAACTAACTGTGAACCATGATAATGGAGTTCCTACAATGGACAACTCCCTAAAAATAATATTCCATTTAACCAGAAATCTCATAGTCTCATGGAATTTGTGTTATCTTCTAAGGTCTGCAAATTTTTTGTCTTTCATTCACCATGTGCATGCATGAAAAAAGATAAAAAAAATTTAGCAGCTTTGAATTCAAGCCCAGACTAACTTTACACAACTATCTACCATCAGCAAACATCAAAAAGTATGGACTAATAAGTCATCTACATAGCAGAAATTTTCATGATCACAGGATAGCATTCCTAAAATCTACCAAGGCAAGAGAATAAATAACTAGAACAACAATAAAAATCTAAGTTAAGCTTCTAACAATGGAGATTGAATCAAGCAACATGTGAGAAACTCAGAAAATGTACCAAGTCAATGTATTTTCACTATAAATTTCTACAGCATGTCTTTACAACAACTCAACTCTCTTTGCAAATGAGAGGAGACCCTTATTTATAGTGCTCCAAAAGTCAAATGAATTAACAAGATTAATCCTCATTGTGTGGCCAAGATTCATTACAAAATAGGGTTTCACCAACCCCCAATATATTACAATTTAAAATTACATTTTGTCCTTTTCCCTATTTTGTCCTCTAGTGATGACACTGTAGCATTTTTTCTTTTTTTTTTATTGTTGTTTACTGTAGCTACTCTTTAGGGAGTTCTTTATCATTGATAGGGTTGTCCTCCTACTTCTTCAAGGCTATGTATTCTATGAACTTCGAGATCACTCGCTGGAGTTTATCTATTTCAATGATTTCACACTGCAACACTTGGTAGCTCCATTCTTTTGTGTTATCTTCCAACTTCTTCCAATCCTCATCCTACTTTGCGTCTTGGTCTCTGAATAGCTCTGATTGATCAAAAACATGGGCAGCAAAACTCATGAATTCCACCATCACTTCACTAGACATCCCATCCTCCATCTTCTTTTGGAAGTAAGGCTTCACCTTCTCTGGATCCATCTGTACTGCAGGCATGTTGTACTCCGTCATTAGCTTGAGGTACCGGGAACATTCTACTTTGATTTCTTTCACCCATTCAATATCCGGATCCACTTTGTTCATTATTTGTTCCAACCTTTCCTTCCGGTTGTCAAAGTCTCGCCGCCACACATCCATCAACCAATGATCATCTTTGTTAAATGCAAGCTCCTCTTCCCATGTAGCTTTTGGCAACTGAAGGATAGCCTCAATCTTTGGAAAGATGGAGTTATATGTTGTAGGGAAGTTATTGCATAGCTTCCTCATGCCCTCCAAATATTGCTGTAGGTCCAAGAACTTGTTGGCTGTCTAAACAACGTGGCTAATTCCCATGTTTCTGATGTATAAGACTTGTCAGAACCAGTCCTTTGTAGTCTTTTCAAAGTTCTTTCTCCTTTCCATCTTATCAATCTATTCTTTGGATAGCAATTGGGGTGGGGCCGTGGATGTGGTAGGCAAGTCATTCAGCAAAGACCATTGTTGAATGTAATCCATCAAAATAGCCACCTATGTTTTAAGCTCAACCTTTGAGATCTTTTCTTGCTTTATCAAGTGTACCACCGTGGTCACTGACTCCTCGAGATGCCCTACCTTTTATTCCCTAGTAGTGGTTCCCAATTCAATGGTGGAGCTGTTATAATTCATGCCAGCCTAGCCCATCACAGGGGCTACTATTTGTATAGCTCAGAACCCAGAAGCATCCATCATTACCCTAGATCAGATTTTAGGCTTCTCCTTCTTTGTTGTGATCTGAGCTTAGGCTAAGATAGCCTCTAGCCTTGCCCTTGGGTCCTTTAGTACAATATTTTTTCTTTTAGGCTACTTTTTTAGCCATTCAGGCACGGTGGACTTTCCCTTAGGTGATTCACAATCATCTTTTCCCTCTACAGCCAAGGCTTTTCTTTCCTTATCTTCTGAGGCCCTGTCTTCCTCCTTGGAAGCATCTCCTTCTTCATCATCAGAGTCCTGGATGAACACAAGGCACTTGATAGGAGGCTTGGTAGACAATTGGTACATGGGACTTTCTTTCTCTCCCTTCTCCTCCCCTTTCCCTTCCTCATTTTGTTCAGCCTCGTGCATATTTTCCTTGAGTTGCTCGATTTCGAGGCCCTTGACAACTGGAACCTCCCCTTTAGGTTTATCTTCTTGTTGTTGTCCTTCTTATTCAAGGAGTGACCCTCCTGACTTTTCTTTAGTGTCTTTCAGCTGCTGGGCCATTTCTTCCTCTAGGTCATCATCGAAGGTCTGCATAATGACCCTACCACCAACATTGTCCTCCTCACCTCCACTCTCTAAGGAGCCAATTCCTTCTTCCTCATAAGCCACCCTGTCAATAGTACGATGTTCATATTCTAGGTGCTTGTGGTATTCATTGGCCTCCTATTCAAAGGGCTTTGAGGCCTCTTGTTCTCACCTCTCCCACTCCTCAGAGATTAACATGGTGGCCTCCATAGCCGGTGGCCTTGTCGGTGGTTGTGAAGGTTGAGCCGTAGCAAGGACTTGTGCAAGGGCTGCCTGAAGAGTGGGATCCATTAGGATCTAGGAGAGTTTAGGGTGAAGATTCTGCATGTGTCTCGAGAGAGACTCAGGCATGGTGGAAGTGGGTACGGGTGTCGTCACTGTAGCTAGAAGAAGCGACGTGGTGGGTGACATGGCAGCGGAGGAAGGGGGAGTAGTTATGGCAAAAGAAGAGTCAATAATTATTATAAATTCAGCCAGAGGTGAAGGGGCGAGATGGACAGAAATTGTCCACTACCAGTGGGGATGTGGCAATCATGGCCAGAGAGGTAGGTGGTCCAATAGGAGGGGCAGGGAGAGCCAAGAGGGGTTCCAATTGATCTATACCCTTCGCTTCCTCCTCTTGGGTTGAGGGTTGCTCCATGACACCCCCTATTTGTTTGAACCTTTTGGAGGGTGAGCCCCCCATTTCTTTCCTTGTATAGACCTTGGGGTCAAGAGATTACTCTGTCTCTGTCCCCTTCCTCTTCTTAGATTTGGTAACAGGGGGAGACTTAGATGTCCTGCTGGTCAAAGTGGTGGCAGCAACATCCTCCATGGCACTGGGCTCACTTTTGAGCCCCTTGTACGTTAGGACCACCCCTTGTTGTTTTAATCAAGCCACTCGTTCATCAACCCACTCCTTGGTCCAAGCCAAGATTGGCTTGGTTATAGTGTTGAGGTCATCGACCTCTTGCTCATCCCAGTCTATTATTGGTATTGGCAGGTTGGCGACTGCAGGGTACCTGGGGTACATGATGGTGCTCTCATCTTCTTTGACCTGGTCTAGTATGGGGAATGGCTGCACCTTCCTTACAAAATGCGCAGTCATTCAAATATAGTGTCTTGCACATACCTCTTTATCATCCTGGTAATCTCCCCAAAAGTCTTCAATGTGGTGGAGATGAGAAAATCCCAGCCCTAGCGCCTTTCTTACGTGACCATATGGGTCTATCCATGGGTGAGCAGTGTGTAGGTAGAAATGGTAATCTTTTAGTTCTTTCTTGGAGTTACCAGCACATTGGTAGGTTTTTAGTCTATACATGTCTTGGCCGAGAGTCATGGGATAAGAGATCCCTACTATGTGTTTGTTGTTGAAGATCGTCTGTATGTGTTGGAGTTTCCGAGAAAGCTCCAATAAGATGATTCAGTCATTGGGGTATCGAGGCAACCTGTTTGGCATTTCGGTGAAACCCTAGGCATGAATGTATGTGAACTTCAGGTATTGAATGAAGAGAAAGGAATATTGCTTCAACAATTCCCGAGCACTGTGAGAAACCCTCCTTTCGAAATCCCCAGCAATCATTCTGACAATTTGGCCAATAAAGGCATCATTTACTTTGCAGTACTCCTTAAAATTTTGATACTGGAGCTATGGGTATCTATCATAGGCCTTGAGTCTTTGACCCTACTCCTGATTGGGTGCCACAAACAACCTGTTGTACTGCCTCCAATCCGCCAAGGAGTAGACAAGGTATGAAGTCATATAAAACTTTGAGCTTTTCTTCACATTGATGAACTACTCATGGAAGCAGTTGCTTATTATACCTCCCCAATAAAATGAAATCTTTTTGGTGACATCCTCATTTCCATGAAGAATCTGCTCTATAAAATACACTATCCATTCTTGAAAGAAGGCCACCGTAGGAAGACCCATAACCCTGCTTAGCATTGTGACCAGGTCGTGGTAATCTTCGTGGAAATCACTGCGGAAGAGTTCATGAGGAACCTTCGCAGCGCTGCCCCGCTTTTCCTTGAGCCAATGCTAATTTATTGACCTTTTGCACCCCGCTTGGTTGTCATCCCATGCTGCTTGGCATTCCTCTATGGTAGGCATTTCCTGTTGGTGTAATTAATATTTAATTACACTTTGCATAATTTTACTTAGGTAATTATTTAATTCCTAAGTTATAGGTTTTCATCTTTATCTTATCGAGCTATCTTGTTGCTCAAGATAAGATTAGGTTGTTGCATCTTTGCTTTTATAAAGAAAATTTTCTGTTGTAATTATGGTCTTTTCGAATATATCATATTGCATGCTTTTATGCAAAGCCTTTGCTTTTTCATTTTCCTCTTCTGTGGAAGGTCTATTTTGGTTTGCAATCAGATCTTGGTTTTCTAACATGGTATCAGAGCCTCAATTTGCAACCCCTTCTCAGCTTTTTTGGAGGATTTCGTTGCAGAGCTCGTTCGGAGTCCCTCGAGGGTTTCAATCCTTGGGCATCATTATGCAGCATCTTGGATCAGATCGAGGTTTTTCATTGGATTCAAAGTGTTGGAAAAAGTCAGAAATGACTTTTATTTCATTGATTTTCATCACCGTTTGCTAGATCTGCAAGGGTTTCAAGCTTGGTGATTTTTCTAATAGATCTAGGGGTCGCTTGATTTTTGGAGCACTTTGGGCCCAAATGGACCTTGCCGTTGGATTTACAGCACCCAAAAACCCCTGTTTCCATATAAAATTTGTCTGATTTGGATACAGTCATTCAGAGAGGCAAAATGTTTTTCCCAAGGGCTGTACGGCCCCTAGGCACAGTTTTCGAGCCACAAATATTGAAAAAAAATTAAAAAAAATTAAAAAATCAAAAATTTTGGTGGGTTCCAGCACTTCTAGTTCAAATGTGCAGCGCCACCCTGTGGCCACTGGGCGGCCACCGCCAGACCACCGCCACCATATTCCGCCACCAATCCACTGCTTCCCCATTTCCACCCCTGCGGGCTTTCTCTGCACAGACCAGGGTCTTATTTGAGTCCGCGGGCTAATCTCACAACCCCCGCGGACCTTTCAACTCTAGCTCAAGATCTTATGGGTGACCAAAGCCCAAGCCGTAGCCCCCTACCGGAGTTTCAACACCTCCCTAGTCACATTGGTGACCATGGGCTGCACCGAAGCCCCCAGCCGCCAACCCCCTGGTCCGCTGATGCAACCAGGGGCTCTATTTTTTTAGCCCCTGAGGGATTATTGGAGCAATATTGAGTAGTTTTGGACCTGTTTCACCAAATCAGGCATAACTTGGGAAAATGGAAGTGTTTTTTTGCAAACGAGATATCGTCAGAAAGCTGTTTCAACGCTCTACAGAATGGTGCAAGTGAAATTTTCTGGTTTTGCATTTTTGATGCTTTTTTCAGCCTCAAAATTCAAATGTTTTTGTTTTCACTCTGAGAAGCATATCTTGTGACTCACTTATCCATTTTTCGCAATTTTCATGGCATCGGAAAGCTAGTTTCGGCCTCTATGCATATCTAAGGTCTTTTCTAGAAATTGTGTAACTTATTTTATGCATGCATTCATTTTTTTTTACTATGCTAGGTTTTCATTTTTGCTTATGTTTTTGTAATTTTGCATTATCTCCTAATGCAATCATTGAGTATTGTAATAAAGAACTAATATAAAGTTCCATTAAGGGGGATTCTTGCATCCATCTTTCATGATTGGTGACAACTCGCATGAGTTTTTCTGGTTTCCTGTTGTCTCCTTCTAGCTTCTTTCTTGCTTAGCTGGACACATTGTTGGTTTGCTTTGGTTCACACTTCACATTGGGATTTTATAGTTCTTGATCCGCATTGGTTCAGATCTTTCTCATTTGAAGGCCATGCTTTTATGGTTAATGTTCCAGAATCTTGATTGTACTCATCCTATTGGAAGTTTTAGTTTCAATTTGGCATTGGCTTCAAGACATAGGTTCCAAATTTGTCCCCATTATGGGTCGATTCATCCTTTCATCTACTATTGCTTACAGATTCCAAAGTTGATCCAGTATATGAGTTTCCAATGTTCCTTGGCATCAGTCTACTATTGCATTTGTGATTCCGATTGGCATCTTGCAAACAGAACTATCTTTCCTTGCTTTCCAAATTTGGGGTTCCAGTGTTGCTTCATTAGGGTTCTTCCAGTGCTTCTTCACATCAATTCATCTCTCTGAAGGGGGGGTTTTCCAACTGGGTTTTCTCTCTCTTTACATTTGTACATGAGTACCTAATCAGGCCTTGTTTTTGGGACTCATATTTGCATAATAATTTTCTTCTCCCTAAGTTGCACTTATGAGGGGGTGTTGGTGTAATTAATATTTAATTACACTTTGCATAAGTTTACTTAGGTAACTATTTAATTCCTAAGTTATAGGTTTTCATCTTTATCTTATCGAGCTATCTTGTTGCTCAAGATAAGATTAGGTTGTTGCATCTTTCCTTTTATAAAGAAAATTTTCTCTTGTAATTATGGTCTTTTTGAATATATCAAATTGCATGTTTTTATGCAAAGCTTCTACTTTTTCATTTTCCTCTTTTGTGGAAGGTCTATTTTGGTTTGCAATCATATCTTGGTTTTCTAACATTTCCATTTCTTGAAATGTGGGAATATGGAAGTTTTTTGTGATTCCTTCGGTCGACATGTCGATGAGAATGTTACCATCCCTGTCAACAATTGTTCTTATATCCGATTGATATGCCTGCCAACAGGCCATGACGAGCTCGAGGGCTACAAGAGATGGAGGAAAGATGGAGGAAAGCCCGCAGCTTTTTGCAATTCCACTCTATCTTATCAGTCTTGCATTCTTGGTCGTTGAGTTGACTTTGACCCTTCGTGTAAACTCGTCAATATCGACATGGCCTATGTTGGTGTTGGTGATTTCTTTCCAGTCTGTGGTAACTTTTGAATGCAAGGGTTCACCTTGGAATTGGTATTTCATTTGGTCTTTATCCTCTTTTCCTCGAGGAGCCTTGCCTTACTTCTTTCCTTTATCCTTTTCCACGACCACTCTCGACGATCCCACACCTGATTCCATATATTCTACAAGCAAAGGCATGGTCAGTATAATTAATCATAGAAGTTTTCATGTTGGTCAAGATCCCATGCATAAAATTAATTTTAAACAATTTATATAACATGATACTTTTCTCTCAATGTCGTTGATCTTTCAATTGAGGTCTTTTGGACAATCCGGGCCTGGAGGGCCTGACTTCCTTGGTAGGAATGTTGTTATGAAAAGGAAAATGGGGTGGGGGGCTCTGGGAGATCCTTCTTGATTGATTTCAGCAATCTAAAAGGTTCACAATGAAGAGGGTCACAATAAAGCACATGGGTCAAGATTAGATTTCAAATTTGAGTTCATTTAGATTGATTTAGGAGCATCTGGAGGCACAGGGATGCGAGGCTGCTCGGAGATGGTTGTTTGGGATGGCCAAGCAGAAATGGAGTTCCGAAGATGAAACTCCCAGGTCTGGGGTCCGGTGGGTTGTAGGGTGGTCAGGAGATTGGAGTTTTTTGTTTGAGCGCTTGAGTCTGAGGCACCAGGACACCATTCATCCTTTGCAGTTCAGAATGGCTATCACCAAGTAGAAGTCCGAAGGGGGTGGTCCAACAGTCAGGGCCCAGCGCTAGGGTCAACAAGAAGTCAATCATCGATGCAATGTCTTGGTGAATGCCACAGATCTCACCGACCAGCAGAAAGGGGAAGGTAAGTCATCATGAAATCTCGGTGTTAGGGTAAGGTCTTGGCAAGATCCTTAAGTCTCGCCGACAGCCAAGAGAAAGACCGTACCCAGCACGGGGCATTCACTGTTCGATTTCATTTTTAGTCCTATGTTGGTCAGAAGGGCAAAGCCTAGAGCTCGGAGGGCCAGGTGATATTTTCCCTTAAGAATGGTGGACGAGGGAAGGACTCTCGAATGGTGGAGCCCGACACGGATGAGGTTTCATTGTTCAAGTTGGATCCTAGTGGCAAATGGGGGTCCAAAGCTCAAAGGTCGGAAGGACACCAGGTATTCACCAAGAAGAAAGTGATGTTGCCATGAGGTCTTGGTGAACACGAAGAGTCCTATCGACAAAAGGAGTCTTCGGCATAATTTTTAGAGTCGGAGAGAGGTCTCCCCGACCCAATGATTTCTTCCCGACCTGGTTTGTGCTTGCCCAAGGATGAGGGGATCGATGTGAGGTCCTGGCAAACACACTGTGTCTTTCTGACAAAGAGTCCCATCGGTATCACCTCTTTCTGATGTTGTGAAGTCATCCTGATAGAGGATTTGGGCTCGCCAAGAGGAAGGATTTCACTATGAAGTCCTGGTGACCGCCAGGAGTCTCGCTGAAAGCAAAGGCATTGGCAAGACGAAAGGAGCTTGTGGTGAGGTCTTGGTGATAGATGAATGTCTCCCCGATAGATCACTCAACAAGAGCAGGGTATGCTCAGTGAAAGGTCTTTTCAAACGGGGAGGTCTCAGGGACAACAAAATTAGCAAGACAAAAGAACACTCGCCATGGTCTTTGCCGACAAGGACTAGTCTTGCCGAAAGAGAATGAGGGGAAAAATATTAGATACCCGAGCCTGAGAGACCTAAAAGTTGTTTCAACATCTCTATTTTTTGTTAAGTCTCCACTGGCAAAGGGAGTGTCTGGGCTTGAGGGGCATGAATGCCCCTGCGAAGAACGGTCACGCGGATATAAAGTTTTGAATTAGTCATGGGGGTGCTATGTTGGTTTACTCGATTTTTGAGGACATGGGTTTTGTTCATCATGCCATATTTTATCAATAAAATTTCATTTTAATGGTTATTGTTCATTCTAATTCCTAGAAATCATGAAAACAATATTTGGGAGGGTGAACAGAAAACCTACCTCGAATACTCAATGAGGGGAGGTGTGAGATCCACTAGCAGTTAGCATGTGAAAGCAACGGGCATGAGCGTGAAGGTCTCGAAGATGGTGGGCTCCTCTCTGGAAAGCTCTGATCTCTCACTGTGATACTAACAAGTGAGAATGACAGGTTTGGGCAACCAATTTATTCCCAAACCACCATTAATGGCTGCAATAAATGCAAGTACGGCAGACACTTGGGTCAGTGGATTTGAATTCACGGATGGTGGCGGGAGCTCCAGGGTCCAGAGGTCGGGAGGGCACAAGCGACGACCATTTGGAATTTTCAACTTGGAGGGGTCGACAGCGGCAAAGAGAGAGTCGGGGCCCGGAGGGCAGAGTTTCGCTAGAGGTCCACTATCAGAGACGGCGAAACCTTCATGGAACTTAGGACTCAGAAGTCCAGAGGTCTGGGTCCAGAGCACTTGACGGCAGCCAAGATTTCCCCACAAACACTTCAGATGGCAATTACGGAGCCAAGGCCTGAGGTCTGAGAAGATGCAGCCCATTCGCCGTCAGGGATGGTGGACATGATAGGGAAACTTAGCAAGGGAAACCCGAGAGGGCGGGCCCGGCTAGGTCTAGGGCCGCTGGCAGAAGTAAACTGCCAGGGAGACCCCAGAAGGCATCAAAACTAGACAAAACTAGCTAAGGGGGAGCACAGTCAACTTATGATAAAACTTTGGAGGTACATTTACCGTCAAGGGCACAAAAATGGGGCATGCAAAATGGGGCA